>APFE030851386.1:52475-109965 GCA_000404065.3 Pinus taeda | reverse complement strand
TGTAACATTGCATGCTTGGTGTATTTGCTGCTAAGTACCATACAACTGTCCCAATGTTAGTTAGTTGTCCCTTGCATGCTACTCTCCTTCGGAGAAAGATGCTCTGGCTATTCTGGTAGTTCCCGGCAATTCTGAGAATTCCAACTGTTCCCGGCAGTTCCAGTTATTCCCAGCAGTTCTAGCAATTCCAGCAATTCCGGCTGTTCCCGGCAATTCCAGTTATTCCTGGCAGTTCCCGCTTCTACCCTCTGCATTAGCTTTCCTGCCTGTTCTGGCAGTTCCCGGCAATTCCGGCAATTTCGACTATTCCCAGTAGTTCAGGGAGTTCCCTGCAATTCCGGCTATCCCGACAGTTCCGGCTTTTCCCAGCTTTTCCTGGCTATTCCAGCAATTCTAGCAATTCCAGCTATTCCTAGCAGTTCCGGCTTTTCCCGGCAGTTCCGGTTATTCCCTGCAGTTCCGGCTATTCCAACTATTCCCGACAGTTCCAGCAGTTCCGGCTATTCCCGACAGTTCCAGCTATTCCCAGCAGTTCCAACAATTCCGGCGATTCCCAACAGTTCCGATAGTTCCTAGCAGTTCTAGAAATTCCGACCTTTCCTGGCAGTTCCAGCTTTTCCCGACAGTTCCAGCTTCTGCCCTCTGGATTAGGGCAGCGTTATCCCTTAGGATCTCTCCTCCTACTAAAACCCAAAGACAAGTAGAGAGGAAGAGATCCCAAGTGTGTTGAAATGACTTAAAGGCCACCTCTATTTATACTAAAACATTGAGCACAAGTGGGGTTTATTTGGTTGTTGGCTGACCTTGACGAATTGTCCCATGACACAAATAAATTCATATCTCCATGAATACTTATCGGAATCGGATGATCTTTAGATCAATCCTACACCTCTCGATGAGAGGGATCCAAGAAAAATATCAGCTTCCATTAATAAGATGACCCACATGGAGTTTGGCCCTAGTTTCCAATTTTAACAGTTATGTTGTCAACCCCCTCAGTCAGTTCATGGTGGAACCCAAGAGGGTGCACTGGGCAGCAGCCAAACATGTTCTCAGGTATATAATGAGGAGCAATCGAGCATGGACTATTGTACACCCAAGGCAATGACATCACGCTGAGTGGGTTCACTGACATAGATTGGGCTGGAAGTTCTGTAGAGCGAAAAAGTACAACTGGGTACTATTTCAACATTGGAACAAGAATGACCTTCTAGTGTAGTAGAAAACAGAAATATGTGGCTCTGAGCTGAAGCAGAATATATGACAGCTAGCACAGCTTCGTGCGAAGCCATATGGCTTAGGAAATTGCTTATGAATCTATTCAAGAGAAGGATGGAAGTGACTAGGATTTTGTGTGATAATCAAAGTTGCATCAAGCTCTCTGAGAATCCAGTATTTCATGATCGGTCGAAGCACATTGACATCAGGTGTCACTTTGTCAGACACTGTGTCCAATTAAGGGCAGTACAGTTGAGGTACACTCCTACAGGAAAACAGGTGGCAGACATCCTCACCAAGGCTCTAGGAAGAATTAAATTTGTTTATTTCAAGGAGAAGATGGGGATGGTGAAGAATCCATTTCAGTAGCAGAAATGGATAAGTATCGGGAGTTGCAGTGTAGCAGTTAGCAGCGGCAGTGCTATGGGCAGCATGTTGAGAGGGCGCTGCAGTACAGACGTAGCAGTGGTAGTGGTAGTGTCATGGGCAGCTCTACAAGAAGTAGCAATGCAATGGATGTGGGGCAGCAAGCCAAGCATCAGCACGGAGGACCGATGCGGAGGATCAGTGTAATGCTTCTATGGTAAAGCATTGCTAGAGCACATTCCTCGCTAAGAGGGAGTGTTGATTTTGGTTAGCATCAAACGTGCTCTAGCTTTGAAATTTGGTGGAGAGGCTAAAGCGCATGAGATCTCCAAAACCCAGAAATCGTTTGGAGAAATTCCACTCAGATGAGGAGTTATTAATATAATTAATATTTTTTATGGGTTCCTAAGTGTAAACTTAAGAAAATAAAAATATTAATGGGTATTAATAAAGATAAGGGTGAGAAGCTTCTAAGAGAAGAGGATCAAGTCTATTTTAATCTTATTCATTGATTAGAGACTTAATCTCGGTCATTTATTCATCAATAGGAAAAGTATAACACACAAGGATCATTTGGAGACACACAAGCAGATACTCAGTATCCCAAGGAAAATCGATTCTCAAAGAGAAGGAGATCGATTTCAGAGGGAGAGTTGTAGGGTGGAGGAAGAGTAGGGCATCAGCAGCAGTCAATAACTGAGGAGGAGGTGACGCAAGGGCATTGAGAGACAGTGCAGAGGGAGACGCAGTCCAAGGGAGATGCAGTCCTCACACAGGCTGACGCAGAGGGACGCAGAACCATGCAGAGTGACGCAAAAGTGGGAGAAGGGTCTCCAAGGTGTCAGAAAGTTTCCAAGGGAAAGTCTCAAGTGTTTTCTCTCAATTTCCCTGTAAAATCATTCCTTGTAAAGCGATTGTTGTTGAAGATTAATAAAACCCTCATCTGCTGCATCAGTTTCCCCACATTGGGTTTTTCCGGAGACAATTGTCCAAAAACAACTGTGTTGACGTGATTGGTTCTTGTGCATGTATATTGTTGTTCTTTTCTCTGTGCAATTATGTGATAATTGCAGTAGAATTTATTTTAATGTTTGCTGAAGGGATTTCGTGAATAACTTATTGTGAAGAATAAGTAGGTGAAATAAATCAGTCGTTGCAATAGAATTTCAGGATAGAAATTTTCACAAATATGCAGGCAAGCTAAGATGAAGCAAGAAGGGCCACACCAAGGACAGCCAAATGAAGCTAAGATGATCAAAGGAGAATCAAGATGAGGTATCTATGCATCAAAGTTTAGTCATGTTATCATTTGTATATTATTGAGTCATGGGAATAGTTCTATGACATGATCAAGTAGGAAAGAATCTCTTTCACCAATGACATGCTCGAAGACATGTACTACAATGCAATGAAGGTCAACAAAAGAAATACTCATATAAGGAGTATAAGATTGTTGAATAAGAAGCAAGTGAAGAAAAAATGTTGACTAATTCTAGAAGCAAGCAATGAAGAAGTGCTCCCATAAGGTGCATAAGGTGGCCGATGAATCTATCCATGAAGAAGCAAATGTAGAAAGAGATCAAGCATGTAAAGAACACCATGATCACAAAGAATCACTATCTGACAAAGATCCATTGAAGCCATCTCCCGAAAGAAGGCAGGACAACTCTAACTAAGAAAAGAAAAGATCAGATGATCCTTGACACCTATGAAGGCCTTGGAGATATGAAAGGTGCAGCTAATTGATTCTACTCTACGAAGAAGCCATCCAGCAAAAGCACCATTTAATGTTGAAGCAATATAAGGATGAAATCATGAAGGGCTACTAGATCAAAGCATAGGAACACACAAGTACAAAGAAGCATCCATGTGAAGAGTAGTTTGAAGCATAAACAAGATGACAAGGAATAACCAGATGACAAGAGAACCTGATATATGACAAGAAGGCCACTTTCCACGAAAGAAGCAATGACATAACTAACTAGGAAGGAAAGTGATCGATGGATGGTGCCCTACCAAGAAGAAGTTCAAACAAATACTTCATGACATCAAAGGAAGGAAGGAGGTCAAGCAGTTGGAGGACCCACGAAGAAGAAGTTGTTGATGAATGGACAAGTCCCTAGCTAAGAGGGAGTTAATACAAGTTCCCAATTACAAAGGAACTTGGACAAGTACCTTGTCAGAGGATACTTGGGCATGTCTTCCTCAATTGAGAGGAAGTGATAGACATACCATTCGTGTCTTCACTTGGGAAGAAAGAATGGGAGGATTGGGTAATCATCTGGCATCTAATACTCTTTGAGGATATGTAAGGCATCCAAGACAAGAGTAGGCAATAGAACCGATATTCTTTGAGGGTTGGGAACCCAAGATATGAACAATCCTAGAAGGTCATACTCAGTGAACACCCTGGTGGGTATGTACCATGAGAGATAATGACTAAGGTGTCTATAAGTCATTGGTCTTGCCAACATTGTGCTCTGATCTATTGAGAGATAGAGTTGTTAGTCAAGGCCTTGTTGTGGAAATAATGTTGGTTATTATGATGCTATAACAGATGGATTGCAAATCCGGTTTCTCTTATGTGAATTCTTCAAGATTGAAACATAGCCAAACAACTTGCAATGTTGTATGAATACCTCCCTAGTTAAGAGGGAGTGTTGAAGGAAATGTAACTAGGTTCGGTCTTCATAAATGTAATTTTGACATTTGTCTTTATTCAAGAAAAGAGAAATTATTTTTATATTATTTGTCAATGAGTTTCTTGCTCATTGAAGTAGGTCAAACACATGTTTAAGTGCTTCTAGGAAGTCAACGTGTCAATGTATTTATGTAAGACCATTAGAGGGCATGTTACACTATGTAGAATATTGTATAAGGTCAAAGGAATACCTCCAAGCCAAGTACAAGTCCTCTCCATGCAGCAACGTCCTTCAAAAGAGGCTAAACGATGAAAATTGATGAAGAAAATGTATGTCGACCTTCAGTAAGCAAGTCGACCTCAAGTCGGCCTAAAGCAGGGAGAGTCCTCTATAAATAGAGGTTGTCCACTACCTCAAAAGACAACGAAAAACATCTCTAAAATCAGCGAAGTGAAGTAGTCGAAAAAGAGACGGGAAAACCTTGTCTAAAGGGTCTCCTAGTGCAGCGAAGGAAGGAGGAAAACCGAAGAGAAGAGGATTGTTTCTAGGGCTAGAAACAGTCACACGTGCAAAGAAAAGGAGGTAAAGTCTGTGAGTATGACAGCAAGGACAAAACATTCCATGAACTAGTGTTGTTTGGGCTTGAAACTAGGCCTACAAGGCCTCCCAAGTCAAGCGAAGAAGTCTCTCTCTCTAGAGAAGGTGAAAGGATCCTAATTCTCTAAGGGTACCCTCCACACGTGGGAAAAACTAGGGCAGCAGAACAGTATTACAGTCATACCTCAAGAAGGATCTTGTTTGGTCAACAAAAGAAGAAGTCTACTTGAGTAAAGGATAGAAGAAGAACATCTCTTCTAGAAGGCTCACTCAAGGAAGGTCTATCTCTAGACAAACAGCAAAGGAGGACGAAGTGTTGGGAGCAAAGTGTCGAAAGAAGGAAGTCTATGTGCCAGGAACAAAGTGCAGAATAGAGGAAGGACTTGACTTGTGCTTGGAGGATATCGTAGCCAAGGGTCTAGGGTTTGGCATTGATCAATAAGAAGCTTCAATAAGAGAAACTTACCAAAGGGTTTTCCTCTCTAAGAGAGAGAGATTTTGGTCCTGGCAAAGAGCCAACATCTCTGTTCTTGTCTTTATGTTTTTGGTAGCAGTTTGATGAAACAATACACTAATAATAAGAAAAAGATCAAGCTAAGATAATTGTAAAAGTGCTTGACAAATTGTTATCAAGTCAAGAAAAACCACACTACACCTAATTGCCCTTGATTCTTCAACACGCTCTGCCTCCAATAATTTGAACCGGCCTCTAGCAACTGAAACATGGTCTCCTTAGACAAGTCACTAGGAAATATGGCTACTCGCACTCGCTGAGCGGCCTCCTCTGCAGATGAATTCAACCTCCCCTTCCTATCACTCTAACACTAGAAAATCACTAGGAATCTCTCCTCTGAACTCTTGCTCCCAAATCTCTGTTGAAACCCCTACCTCTGATGCTTCCCTAGCTTTAATTGTGCCCTTGCTAGATACCTCCCACTGGGTAGTCAAACTACTCACAAAAAACTTGATGTCTTATCCAAACCCTTCAACCTGCTCTTATAATCTCTCATTGGAGTCTCAACGGGCACTATCACATCTCAAACGATGGGTAAGATCATCTTGATTTCATCAATAGAATTCCCTAGAGAAAAATCTAACTTCCTCAACTAATTCCCTTTAATTAACCAATTTTCCTAGGTTAGACTTGGGAGATATTTTAATTATGCCTAATTAATTTAATTTAGGTGTCTTTAAGTCTTATCTCGCGAAACGTTTTTTGAATATTCGAAATCTCGTTTTCCTTTAACCTCTTAGACATCATAGAGACTAGAACACTTGTCTGCTGCTACCCCAAAAACTAACATTTATCTTGCAAACCCATTTACAACTTATAGCAGTTTACTCTTTAACTGATTTAGCAAAGTCTTAAGCCACTTGAGAAACAAGAAAACAATTTTGTTCTAAAAGAAAATTGTAAATTTCTTACTCTCCAGCTGTAGCAAATGCATCTTGTTTCATTTACTTGTAACTAGAAGAGAAGATTTTTTTGCGCATGATTGCTTTAAAGCACATCTAATTATACTTCTCCTTCAAAGTTATTAGCTTTATGGCACTTTTAGGGTTTCCTTAAAGAAATTAGATAGGCTAAAAAAGGCTCATATATTTACGTTGCAGAGTTGATCTAAAGGTTAACTGACAGTCATTGCAACTCTAGCACAAGTTTTCAAGTCTCTTAAAATCACAACTCTTCCATAACCACCACATGGGCCTTTGCAAACTGTAACAGGCTATGCTTGACAACTGGAAAAGAAAAGCATCAGAGACTCTGTTTGTTAGCAATGCCATTTTTGTTCTCCTCCTCACAATCATGCCAGAGAAATATATTTCCAAGTACGTTATTAACATCCCTCTTTCTAACCATACTAAAAACAACATTTCTACACAGAGAAGGGAGAAAGTAAAGGGTGCAAGTGAAATAAAGTAAGGAGGAGGCATAATGTGAAGCTATCACAAAATATTGGTGGAAACCTTAAATTTTGGGTTCTTTTAAAGCATTGTATAGAGCTAGCTTATGCAAGGACTAAAGGAAAGCATATACAAATAAGTAAGATGCCTCACATCCAAGTGCGTTTTGTGTTTCAGCATATGATAGAAGGTTGCCCGTCTCCAGCCAATGAAGGTAAACAATCAGAAAGACTACAGTATTAGTTTGATTTCTCCAATGATCATGATACCTGAAAAGCAAGAGTAGTATTCATCATAAAAGTAAAGAAAAAGAAAAGGACAAAACAAAATAAGGATAAGAAAACGTAATCTTAAATACCTGTAATATTGTCCTGGTGTTCCTTTAATGACTTCAGCAAGCTGTCCATAAAGCTCCTTGAGTTTCCCAATGTGGCTCTTTGCCTTCTTCAAAATCTCTGAAATTAAACAAGGAAGAAATACCCACAATATTTGAGATTTTTTCCAGAGACAAAGACAAATAGAGCTTTAACCGCTAGTGCTTCCACAGCAGCTAAAGATACTTCCTGAATGCCAAGTTGCCAACAAATCCACTTCTCTGTTAATATTAAGCAGTGCACTTCAAAAACATCCACAGAGAAAGCTGCAACTAAAGCAAATATGAAAATGGCATCAATTGCGCAAGAAAAGCAATGCTTCTAAACAAAACTCATAATGCAGAACCTTACTCTGAATTTTCTTTTCCTGACATATAAATTAAAAACCGTTGAAGTTACAGTTACATTTCCCGAGATTAACATTTAAGACAAAGATCATACATAGCTAAGTGGATTAATGTATATAAGTAGAAATGGTACGTGATATTTACAACCCCAAATGTAAGTCTTGGTTAATTTATATCAGATGGTGTTACAAAAATATATAACTGAAAAGTGGCACTCTGAGAAGAGCCCAATTAAGATTAAATCAGATATTGTTACATGCCTAACGGACATGTGGCATTCTCAGAAGAGTCCAATAACTGTAACATCGATGAAACTGAATACTCACTCATGCCATCATTTGTGATCAGTTTAGATTTGGACTTGTAAGATTCCCAGAGGAGATGCCTGCAGGCTAATGAATATGGCTTCATTCTATTAGTAATCTATATTACCATTCACATCCTCAGTATACATTATAATTATATGCTAATTATTTGATGTTTTTGAAATGATGTAATGAATGTATAGTTATTTGTTGCTCAAGTAAATGATTCAACTATGCATCCTGTTACTTCCCAAGAGGTACCCCACATTTTTTTATGACAGCAACTATGTAAGACTAATGAGATCCAAGTCCCAAAGTCATGTAGGCCACATGATGATTATGCATATGGTGTCCTAGACCTTTTGATGGTTGGCCATGCCCAGTCCCTTCAGTCCCCACTCTCAATTCCTTTCGTCCTGGATAGGATTGGATGCTTTGAGATTGATCTATCGCGATACAAAGTTTATGGGAGCCATTGGTTTTCTTGGGGTGATCACATTGTGCAGGGCTTGTTATACCCAGGGTGTCTTAAGCACACCTATGTCCTTTCTACATGGTCTTGTGTCATAGAGACTATATGCATCTCTTTGGCCATAGTATAGCATATTTAGTTCTCCACATGACAGTCTAACAATTCACAACAAATTTCATTTTTCCCAAGGCACTTCATGGATTCCAATGCAAAGGGCTCCCAGGTCCAAAAATTCAACAAAGACTCAAAATGGTCGGCATGATGCATACTCAACATGCCATGTTGAGGTATTGGGAAAAAAGATATTTAAAGCAATATTCAGCCTCCAAAGGGGAACGTGAACATCATAATCCGTGAAAAAGGTGGCAAAACATATTTCACATTACATGTGCCATATTTTACATTGCACATGTTGTATGAAACCTCCTAACACACGTCCACGCCTTCTAAACCCAAAAGAAGCAAAACATTGTAGTTATCAAGTACATGCAAGCCAAACCAACCCATCCTCAAGCTAAAACATGGGAAAATTGAACAGAGATCAAACGACAGCTCCATAGGTCAAGGAGGTCAAAAAAAGCATGTTGGTATTGTTGACCAATGGAGTGACACCTGATGATTATATGAAGACTCCATGCCCAAGGATGATCTAGAGAACATTTGTACCATCAAATATCATCAGTCAACAGAGTTTTTTAATTATACTTCTATCTTCTTATCAACTTTCTTGTACCTAGATTCCACACCCTGCGGGGAATTGTAATAAGTAATACTATTAATGATGAATTTTTGACTCTGTAATAGTTCTAGGATGTTGAAGCTCAATCAACAAACGAGTACACCATGGAGTGTTTTTTTTATATAGTTAATTATCCCTTCTTTTTCAGAGGCGGATAATTTTCTAGGTTTTTTCACTCACATTTTATCCCAAAGTTGGGGTGACGGTTTGAAGGTTGAGCCCCTAACACATCTTAGTGTCTAGAGTCGATGTATATTACCATACTAGATCACACAAAAAAATTTGTGGAATTTGATTAGGTCTAGGTAGTCATTTTTTAATTTTTTACTTTTTCTGCACTATCGAAATTGCTAATAAAATTTTATTTGTAATGTAATAAGTGATGTCTAGAAAAGTTGTACGGGGTATGAGTAATGAGATTTTCACCTCTCACCCTCAACTTTCTACTATGACACACTTTGATGGGTTAAAAATGTGTTTTGAACCCTCAAAACTCATTTTTCTTATGTTTAGTGGGAAATATGGCAATTAATTAAGCCAGATATTAAATAAATGGAGAAAAATAAATATTCTCACATGCTAAATGTTGTGGAAATGAGGTGGAATATTATGGGGAAGTTAAAGTCAAGTCCCAAGGTGATGTGGACTCCTAAAATCAAGGAAAGGACATGTGCTCAAATAAAATCAAATTTTTGCATTAAAGAGAAAGTTGTTTACTTGGAAATTCGAATTTGTGAAGTTAATGCACATTTGGCGGGATTTGGGAGAATATTTGGTGGAGATTTTGTGGGAAATTGTCTCCACATGGGTTACCACCCATATACACTTGTCATTCTATCATAAAATTCGAATTTGGCACATAAGGGAAGAAGAAAATAATGTCCACTTACCAGAATTTGATTTTTACACTTGGCATTGAAGCTCCATTCAACAAATTTGAATTTCTCTTTGGGATTGTCACCTCATGCCACTTGTTTAATCACTTTTACATTGGAATTGGCTCCAATGTCATTTGTCATTGTCATTCTTCATTGGGATTTACTCCCAATTCTCTATATAATAGGGCCATGGGCTCTCATATTGTATCATGAATATGCTATTGGGCTTGAGGAAACTCTATCATTTTGTACTTGCATACTTTCTTAATACAATCAAGACTTTGGGGATATTTGGTTGGTGGTATCTTAGCGTTATGAGGTGATGTCCTTTCATACTACTGCTATTGTGTTTAATTTCTTTCGCATGTTGAATTAATATTAGTTTATGCTTGCTATCTTGCTTGGATTGAGGTGTGTAAGCTATCTTACACATATCATTGATTTAGAGTAGTATTCTAAGGATAAGCTTGCCAATTCATTTTAGGAAGAATGATTGGTTTATCTTTCTCATTATATTGCTCTAATCTTGTGCAAACTAATATGTGTTCAAGTGTGTGGGAAAGATCTTTTGTATTGTGTGCAGGAATCCATCTGGAAGTGAGAGAAATCTCAATTAGATCAACTCACTCCTAGAATCACCGAGATCTAAGACTCGGCCATTTTTTCGCTCCAAGTTTTCCATCCAACGAAGAGCAAAAGGGAATTTTCTTAGTCTATAGCTACTTGATCATCCATTTAAAATTAAAAATACTTCTTTGGTTCTAGTTTTTTCAAAGTTATATCTCTTATTCAAGAGTCATTTCTAAAGCTAGGCAAGTATGGGGGTTCACTCCCATTACTTGAGCTAGTACTTTGTAAATTAAATTCTAAGTTTAGTTTTGGTTTCTTTTTCCTAATTTCACACTGACAATTGGTATTTTTTTTGTGTTTTGCAGCCAATAGGCTTAAGCATTGGGCAGGAAGGAGCTTGAGGAGAAGCTTTGGAAAACTGCTCACTCATGTGTATGCAGGACCCCCTCATGTTGTCCAGAGACTTATTTCTAGGGAGGCCATAAGCACTTGGGAGAGAGTTGCAAACTCATCTAGGCGGTGGGCCTTTTGAGCCTTGCAAATCTTTTTGGGAGAGTTTTTTCCATCTTCAAGTCTGTTGTTGTTATATTTTTGGAGAGAGAGTCTAGCTTTGTTAGAGTTCCATCTTTGTAAAGATCTCTCTCGTATTGTGGGCTGCCCTCTTAGAGGCATTTTTACCAACTTTAAGTGCTCATAAAAGATAATAAAAAAATGTTGGAGGGAGCTTGGGATTTTTTCCATGGCATCCTCCTTCCTCATTTAGAGGAGGGATTCTTGTGGGTGGACTAATCTTGCTTTTAGTTTTTTCTTAATTTTCTAGCTTTTAAATTTCATGTTGTGCATGCTTAAAATCAATACATTTCACCTCACATGCAAATTTTTACTAATCTTGTATTTAAATTCCCACATGCATATGCTTTCAAGTTTTGCAAACTATCTCTTTGAAGCATTTGCATGAAGCATTTGTTTAATTTGGAGAATTAACACAATTTGCACTTCATCTAGGCATTTTAGTATAGAAAAGCCCCAAACCTCATTAAAATTTTACCTCCAACATAAGTTGGTTGAAGTAAACATCTTAGGGACCCTCTACCTCTATTGACTCCTCATTGTGAGATCCAAACATTTGGGCGAGGATGAGGTCTGAAGACTAGAGTTCAATTGTAACTTTGCCTTAACACTAATTAATAAAATAGACCAAGAACTCATTCCATCATATTTGTTTTGCTTGCAAAGTTCTTAAATTTCTTGCTATCTTGATGGTTTAAAGTCTCACATGCAAATCTTATTGCAATAGGTATTTTGGATGCAAGCATTGTAATTCCTTTTAATTTTGCAACAAGTTTAATTTTTCTTGTACTTGGAAATTGACTCATCTTGTGGTTTAATTATTGTCATAAATGGTTGATTTCACTTTCAAGTACTATTATTTTGGGTTGCAAACTTAATTGCATGTTGTCATCTTGGTCTAACATTTGAGTTATTTTTGTATACTTTTGAGCAAGATAGTTTCCATGCTTTGATTTGTAGACTTATTCATCTTGAAAGCATTTATAATATCTTGTGCTAACAATTTATTGTTTCAATTTTCAGGATTATTTTGGTTTTCCATTTGAAAGCATTTCACTTCAATTTAAGCAAAATACAATTTCATTTCTTAAAGAGCAAATACTTGGAAGGCATTGGTTGTTTATGTATTTCATGCTTATCTTATGATGGTTATTGCTCATATCAATTTTTGCTTATAAATCTTAAATAGATAATCTATTTCACTCTAACAATTCTCCTAGAAACTCACATCTCTTTTTAACTTAATTTTTCATTAGGGACCACCCCCCTAAGCTAACCTAGGAGATAGCTCAAACAGAGAGAGTCGGGATTAGTTTGACAACCCCTTCTCTGAGTTCCCTGCCACCAACCACACCTTGTGGGCTTGAAGGCTTTTCTCACTTACTTGTAGGTAGGTGTAGGCAATAAGGTAAATAGGTATCTCCATAATGAAAACCATCATCTCCAAGCAAAATGCCACACTTATCATGCAACATGTTACTCATCTTAAGCTAACACATGGCTAGCCAAGCAAGTCTAGCCACATGTGGGAGTGAAACATGGTCAAGAAAGCCATTGGGGGGTCAAACAACTAGACATTGGCGTTGTTTTGACATCACACCATGTTCCATGCCCACATTATGCCAAGCAATCCACTTTAAAGATAGCCATGGCACATTTCAAGCAAGCCATGGGGTCAACCTTCACACAGTGGGCTGAAACCTCTTTGAGCCACACATGGGAGCCTCTTATGCAAGTCATTGGGTTATTGTTCATGATATCAAGCACATTCAAGATGAAAACTAGCTAAACATTGCCCTTTCAAAGCCATAGATTGGTCAAATCAAGAAAGTTGAGCCCTTATAGTCAATGAATAATTATTTTTGCATAAAATTATTTTCTTTCTTGTAATGACTTAGTCTCAAAAAATATTATTTTAGGAGAGGAATTTACTAGTCATTACAATAAAAATTATAAAAAGCTAAACCCTCTACCGAAATGGGTTGTTAAAATGTGAGATCACTATATGCCATAATAATATTTTCTTTTGAAAAAAAAATTGGTTCAATTTTTCTATTCTCTTCTTGATCTTGTGCCATAATAATTATTACAAAATAGGCACAAACATTTTTTAAATTATTGTAGGGCTACTCGGTTAATCCATCGATGGAAAAAGTTGTCACATGGAAGATCAAGGCGCTAGACCTTATCTCCACTTTGTCAATGAAAGGTTATCAAATCTCATATCTAGACAAACCCTTATAGATGGTTTTTGTAGCAGAGCAAGAGATTTTACTTTTCCATAGTTAACCCATTGGTTGGAGACTTCTCCATAGAGGGAACTTTCCCAAGTGAAATTTTGGGCAACCCAGAGTTTCGGAGTATTGTGTATTGCTCACATAGATGTTTTGTTTAATGTTTTCCAATTTATTTAACAAATGATACAATGTGATGGTTTGAAAGTCTGCCCAATAATAGTATAAGTACATTTAATCAATTATGTGATACATTTCTAAATAGGTGAACAGAAAAGAAAGATGTGAGTTTCTTTTTAAGTGCCCTAACCAAATTAAAAGAAGAGATAACGAGACCACGGATGAGTTTAACGCTAGATTTGACAATGTAATGCAAGAAGTCTTGCAAACACATTAACCTAAGCCTCAAGCCACCTTGACATACTACATGAATGCATTTCAAGGACCTTTCAATTTTTCCTGAACCAATCTACCTCTAATAAACTAGTTGAATCCAAAACAAATGCAACACGTATAGATGAGAATTGAACCATGTTTGGGAAACCAAAAATTCTAACTCTTGTCTGATCAAAAGGAAATCCCAAGATGAAAGCTTCTACTTCATCAGATCCTCTAGATCCCATGTCCTTTCTTGCAAAGGAACTTAAGAAATTAGAGGAGACTATCACTCAAAACCAAACAGGAATAAAAGATAGTATCCTGAGGTTGGAGCGAAATCAACAACCCAACAACAACAACAACGGAATGGGTTCCAAGAAAGGGATGTGTTCTAGGGACCATTTCCAAATCAAAGACCCCCAAACACACTTGAAACAACCAATGCAGTGGATTAGACATGCCCATCCAATTGCAAAGCATGTGAGGCCTTCCATACAAATGAATAATCTACCATGTATTTGGAGAGGTCAAATCAGAAAATTGAGAAGGCAAATGATTTCTAAGCACTTGAAAAATGATGATGGTAGGAGGAATAAATCAAATCACACAACAACCACAAGTCCAGGTGAGCACCCCAAAGATAGACAGAGTAACAAAGTTGTTTGGTGAGATGCTATCCCCTATAGAGATCAACCAAATGTATGAAAGTAGATTTATGGGGCTGACAGATAGTCGAAGGAACAACAAATCATCTCCATCAGCTCAAAAAGACCTGGACACACCTCCTAAAAGAGCATCATATCGAGTCCTCAAAAACGGAGTCCTCCAAAAGAGCCAACATCAATCGAAACATGTATCAACATCACCATATGGGCCAACAACATTAAAGTTCCTATACCATTGGAGGAAGTAGTCAAATTTCTAGTGTTCAAGTCACAGATCGAGAAGGTGTTGGGATTTTTTCAAGTCACAAATAGAGAAAGTGTAGAGATTTGAAGTCATAGGTAATTCACAATTAACATCGGATACACAGAGCATCCCTTTATCATCCTTTCAAACACTTTTGGGCCTTGGCAAGCAAACAATAACCCATTACATGAAACCTGTTACGCACCACCAATGGGTGACCCCTATAGGAGAAATTTTCTCCTAGATTTGTCTTCAGCCAGTAGCCCCTTGTAGCCACCTGATAGCTCGATGTGTTAATATTCTCCGCCACCTGAGCTAGCCATTTTGTGCCCTCGCTCATCTGTTATGATTGTATGTTTGAAGGTGGACCTTCCAACCACGAAGGTATGATTTTTCATTACATAATTGGGTGCTTATGCTTGATTTTCTTCGGCACATTTGGGCATGGATTAGTGGGGGAATTCAACGAAAAGAACAGGGTTTCACTGTACTCTTGTTCCCTTACCTCAACTTGGGGAGTTAATCTTGTATCCTAGTCCCATGGGATCTCCTTTACTGACTATTAGCTTTAGGAGTGGCACTACATGGGAAATCATGATTTTGGTTGTGTGGTTCCACTTCTCAATTCCACATATCTCACTCCCTTCCACTCATTACAAGCCCTTTTCACATTTTCCCCATCTGGGTCCACATTAGTCCGTTGGGTCCACAAGGTGTTAGCCTCCCCCTCCCCTTGTCCAGTAATGGTGGTATAGGTGCAAGGAGTGTTAATCTCCCAAACTGTGAGATTATATCTTCTACTGTTGTTTGCGGATGTAATTGTTGGTTCAATGGGCTCTCTGCCATCCACTGATAACCATAGAGCTTCCACTAAATTAGCAAACTCCTCTAAAACCGGAGAGTTCCGCTAAAGCTCCACTAGTTCGGACCCGACGGCAACACAAGCCATAGTTTAATAAGATTTGAAGTCCGCCTTCTACAAACTCGTTAGCACTTCTTCACCATTGATCTGTTCAAGATCCAATGATCACCTCACTTCCCGACCTCGAACATGCTTCTCACCTGTCAACCGTTGATCTTGCTCCACTAGATCTAACGGCTCAAATGAATATCACCCAATTAACTTGCGCACTTTAAACCTGCCCAATAAGCGTTTTCTCTCTCTCTCTCTCTTCTCTGCTACGTGTCACGATATGTATGGAATCGGAGCCAATTGGAAAATACCGCTTACAACCTTTCTTCCGCTCGAAATCCACTTGTGGGTTTCTCCAACCCGCTTTGGCTCGTTAACTGTCTGTTAACTTCTGCGCCCGGACACCGTTAATCTGCCTCGACCGAGATCTAATGGTCCAACTTCAATCTTCACGCCACTACATCCTTGGTCTTCCTCCACTGATCTCGATCGTCCGCTCAACACACTCAAAATTCACGAAAAACTCAATTAAAAGGAAAAACACAAATTTAACACAGTCAACACAATTTCATTCAATCTCACAAAATGCCAATTAAACTTCGAATTTTACAATAACACAGAGATTTCAAAGGAGATTATCCTTCGGGATTTGACGAGAATTTCTCATTCACATGCACAGAGACTAATTTTTCCCAATTCACTGGATTTGCTCCTGGAAAGCAAAATTTCTTTAACAGTCAAATCCCCTTACAATAGTGTGAAAATTACATAAGTACTGGTTCATCCTAACAACCAGATCCTAATTCAAAGGCTAAAATTTATTAACCCTATCTGTCCTACGAGGCATTCTCTTCGAGAATCTCCACTACAGCTAACTAACTAAAACTTATTACATCATGATCGAATCCTATATTGTAGCTCTATGCTTAATTAGAAAAACATGGAAATTGATGGCTAAAGGATCCCACTCCTTTGCCTGTAATATTTTTTTGTATTTTTGGAATAATTCTTTGAATTTGTCTTCAAACCTTATGCTCCTGCATCATCCACAGCTTGTTGGGTCAAGCCTCGAACAATGCCCTGAAAGTCGATGTAACTAAAAGGAAAGATAAAAGCATAATACGGCCACAATCAACAGGAAGTGTACCACAAAATGCAAAATATGGTCGGGACAAAAGAATTTAGCATGTGGGCAAAAGCCAAATATGAGATCTACCCGCTATCATTAGGCCATCACCTTAGTTCTTATGGCCCCTCTGAACGCCACCTGCATCATTAAGGAGCCCATGATTGTCCCAACCCCTGGTGGGCGATGAATATCACTACCTTAATAAGGTAATCACTGCTATATCTTACACTCTCATCCCCTCGAGCCCCAAGTAGTAAAATGAAGAAAAATCAATAAAAGGCAAAAGGCATATGAAGAAGGGTGGAAAAACAAAGGTTGGGGTAACTCATGTACAACAATTGCTCCCTCCTACATTCATACACACAATATGTGGGCTTCCTTCATCATAGTTATTGTTGTACCATGGCATGTGGCTTGAAGCCTTTCCTCTGCTCCCACTCTATTCCATCACTATTTCACATGACACCTACTATTTAATGGATGTACCATGGACCTGTCACTCCCTTAATGGTTGAAAGCACCTAATAGGGTCCTTCATTAACCTCTCTTATCAAGCAAGGCAACACCAGTACATGTTTAAAGCCCATTTAGAAGGGCGTGCCACTATGAAGTGTCCACTTCTCCCCTTGATTAGCAAGCTTATTTGCTCAATTATACTAATGAATTATTGTGCTAGAAGGTGAGGAGACGCATTGGATATTATACAAGATTGCGGGTGGGTCTTCATCTTGGACTTGGCCTCCCTATACGGGATCCAAGCCTTCCAGAGGGTCATAATGGCACTTGTAGTGTAACGACCCATCTATTTATACAATAGAATAAAGATTTAATATTAGTATCAATCATTAAATAATATAAAGTTCTAAAACTTTATATTAAATTATATAAATAGAACTCTATAAATAAATATAAAATCAAACTCTGTATTAAATATAATATAAAACAAACTTTATAATAAATATAAAATAAACTTTATATTAAAAATAAAATTAAAACCTTATATAAAAAAGGGACACATAAACCACACCTTGCTATATAAAAAAAATACATATATACACAATATATAACAGGTTGATAAAGCGTGAGGGATTACAAATATCTGATAGTCTCGAATGCATGCAAGGCGTGTCAGGAGGAGGGAAGGCGGTGGCTGCAGGTAGGAGGGCGGCCACAGCCAAGCCGGCAGTTAAAAACTGGAGAACTGAACCGAGAAGAGGGGGGGTCGAACAACGGAGTTAAAAACCAGGAGGAGAAATTCAGCAGTGAATGCCATTGGAAGAGCTTTAATCCGTCTGAGGTTCTGGGCACGCGGGACAGTGAGCTTCTGTGAGAAGCTTACTGGATTGAGCAGCCAGTCTTTGCTCAGTCTGGCTGGGTGGAATTGGTCTCCCGGTAATTGGAGCAGAGCAGTAGCAGCATCATCAACTTCACCAAATCAGATAGCAGTTCAGGTAAGTACAAAATCAAAATTTTTACAGTTCCTGTTTTCCAGTTATGGTTATTACACATGGTATCAGAGCGCATCGTTCAAACCCTTCGACCTCACAGGCCCTACGCCCGTGTCAATTTTGTGGTTAAATTCTGCTGCGTAAAAACTTGTAAGAAATTCACGGTTACATTTCTGCGGTTTGAATCTAAAACCCCCTGTTTAACCAGCGTTGTGTGTTACCACTATACCACAGGACCGTCGTTGAAATTTTATTCACGATTTGGCTTGTGGGTATACACCAATAGCAGGCTTCATGAGCTTTGCATTTCACTAAATTACAGTCATAGGACGCATGAGTTGTTGTTCAAGAAGAGGGCATTATAAATGTAATTTCCTACAGATAATTCTTTGAATAAATGAATTCAGAAAATGTACAGAGCACCGAATTCTGCGGAAGTTTCTGCATTTTTTAACCATTCGGTGCCAAATAACCTATTTGAGACGATTTTCCGCAGTTTTCAGTGCCTGAAAAGTTCACATAAATTGACAAGAGCATGAGATGATACCTGTCCTTTTCTTTGAACTAATGAATTCAGAAGGCGTATAGAGCACGGAGCTATGCATAGATGGATGCATTTTTATCCATTTGGTGCCAAATAACCATCGATTTGGCGCAGTTTTCAGTTTCCCAAAATTTCAGATAAATTGGCAGGAGCATGAGATGATACCTGTTGTTGTTTCAATGCCGGGAAAATTTCGAGCACATCGTTTTCTATGCATAATTGCCCATTTTCGAAAGCTTGATTTCGTGAAGATTGATGAAATTTCTAGCCATTTGGTACTGGTTGTCCCGTCTTTAAGCAATTTCTAGCCTAGTTTGAAATAATTTAAAGGCAATTTAGTGGGCATCAATTCATTTTGAGGTCAATTTCCATGTTTAGCCTCAGAAATCCCGTGGTTACTAAGCGGAACCCTCTTCTACTCGAGAGGTTGAACGTTGAATTTCATTGCCCAAGGAAGGGATTAAAACGGTTCAGCAAAATTAGGGTCTCCTTCCCTGCGAGAGAAGTGAGATTAAATTTGGTCTCTATGGCGATCACGGGAATAGAACACCAGACCTCTGCGGTGATACTGACCTCTAGTGCTAGTGGACGCACGAGTGACTTGCTTTCTCTCCGAACTTCAACAGATTGGTTTTCTCAATACATGCTTTGCTTTGTGGCTTTTCATGTCCCTTCAACAGCCTTCGAAATGGCTTATGTTTTCTCAGAAGACAGAGAAGCGTAAGATAGAAGTGTCGTACCTAAATTCGGTTATGAAGATTCTCTTTCCAAGGAGGAGGAAATTTCGTAGAGACGAAGATGAGGATGTTTGCAGAAGACAATCCCTCACCATGAAAAATCGGGTATTAGAAGGCTCTTCTCGGCAGTATTATTTGTTTGTTACTTTGGCGGGAAGAATTTTTTTTGCACAGTCGTGGACACCTGTTTTGGGAATTCAAAGGCTATAGTAGTTCTTTAGCATGGCCTTAATGAACACAGTGGGAGATACACCCGGTTTTCAAGGCGGTTGAATTCACATGGCTATAAAGTTTATGGCATGGTTTGGATTGTTGGTCTGCCTCAACGAGTCCGCCTGCCTTGCATAACCCTGCAATTAAGGCACTATAAGTATCTACCGTAGGCTGACAATTCTTCTCCATCATTTTGTCAAAAAGCTTAAATGCAAGATCACTGCCTATTTCAGCCTCTTCCAGTCTGCCTTCCCTGCAAAGTCCATAGATCAATGCACTGTAAGTGTAGACATTGGACCTCACACACTCTACAAGACTATGACTCGCACTATAGTATCCTTATGACTATATCACACTTGCACAAATGCGGGACCTTGGTTTAGCATTGACATTCAGCTCTCTTATACTGATCACATCACTATGCCATGTATGAAATCAGTATTCACATGCCTCAGCATTTTATAACAACAATATAGCATGATTGCTCGCAGTTATGATTCTACCGAGTGTCATCTCAGCATGTGTAACATCAAGTTTCTTTAGCCATGTACTGACATGATCATCGCATAGTAAGGAACAGAAGCCTTATGGCAATGTATGTCTTTGAGCATTTCTGAATCATATACATTCGCTCAGAGTCAGTTGGGTACAGTTCTGCTCAAAATCTCAAGTTCCGTTGGAACCAAATAAGTTGAGAGGGAGCCGAGTCTTCTTATAGTTGTAAATTTATCCATATGACCGAAGGGCTATCATAAACCTCTGTCGTGTCTTAAAGATGAAAGAATGTCTTTGTGTTCAACAAGCCTGCATCAATTATATTACAAATTCAAAATTGTAATTCGAATCAGATTCTGAGTTTCACATCAAAACTAAAAGTTTAGGTAACTCTGTATACCTCTCCTGCAGCATTGTTAGCATAAGCCTAATGGTGGTAACTAGTAAATGCAGCAGCCTATCAGTAATTGATATGCAATTACTTCATGTTTCCTTTTACCTATAATCTCCCTACAGTGTGACCGTGTGAGCCATATAACTAAGGTAATAAAAAAATTTCTCACCAGCGAATTTCCGTGCCTCTTGGCATAAGATTTTGTCTTATGAGAAGATTAGGATGTATTATTGAGACTCATGTTAGCCATCTTTTAAAGGCTGACAGCTACAATTTAATAGCTGTGTTATGCATTTTTCAATCATGGGAAAATTGCTGCAACCCTTTCAATTATTTATTTATTCAATAGCCTTGTTTATTTGTTGATTACCATGAATTATAGGTTGTTTTGTTATTTGCTATCATAATTTTGCATGTTGTACATTGTGCATAATAGCAACCCTGATAGCAATCATTAAATCAAAGATAGCATGTTTTGGGACCCATTTGAGTATCTCCAGGTCCCTTAGCCATAGGTCCTTTAAACTCCTTATCTCATCTCCATTTTGCCTGTTGCTATAAATATAAAAACAAATAGTAATTTATTGCCATGGGCACTTTTGTAACCACAAGGAAATCATCAAAACCTTGCTATTGCATCAATTCCTTTAATTAGGAATCGAGAAAAGGCAGCGTTATCAGTTTAAAATAGTGCAAAGATTTGGCAAGAGGTCAACCATTTTCTGGGATTAATTGCTCCATCATCATGAATTTTTGCAACATCGGTGCAATCTTTAGAAGTGACTAGTAAAAAGGTTTAATCCATACTTGTTATCATCGATACTGCTTCAATAATTCTTCAAAACTAAGTTCCATGCTGAAATTTATGAAGGTTCTACAAATATGATTAAACTCAGCAACTAGTATTTGCCAAAACCATAACTTTATGATCTTCCAGTACAATCTCGTGAGCTTATAAACAAAAATTAGATGTACATAAACGTACTTACATACAAAGATTTGTGTTTAGGTACAGAGTGGTTTCAATATAATGCATTGCTAGGTCATCTCTAAAGTAGCTCTAACATTGCCATGATCTTACAAAGTTTTGATTTTGTACTTACCTAAACTGCTATCTGATCTGGTGAAGTTGATGATGCTGCTACTGCTCTACTCCAATTACCAGGAGACCAATTCCACCCAGCCAGACTGAGCAGAGACTGGCTGCTCAATCCAGTAAGCTTCTCACAGAAGCTCACTGTCCCCCGTGCCCAGAACCTCAGACGGATTAAAGCTCTTCCAATGGCAGACCTCTTTCACTGCTGAATTTCTCCTCCTGGTTTTTAACTCCATCGTTCGACCCCCCCTCTTCTCGGTTCAGTTCTCCGGTTTTTAACTGCGGGCTTGGCGGTGGCCGCCCTCCTACCTGCAGCCACCGCCTTCCCTCCTCCCGACACGCCTTGCATGCGTTCGAGACTATCAAATATTTGTAATCCCTCACGCTTTATCAACCTGTTATATATTGTGTATATATATGTATTTTTTTTATATAGCAAAGTGTGGTTTATGTGTCCCTTTTTTATATGAGGTTTTAATTTTATTTTTAATATAAAGTTTAATTTTATATTTATTATAAAGTTTGTTTTATATTTATATTTAATACAGAGTTTGATTTTATATTTATTTATTATAGAGTTCTATTTATATTTAATTTAATATAAAGTTTTAGAACTTTATATTATTTAATGATTGATACTAATATTAAATCTTTATTCTATTGTATAAATAGATGGGTCGTTACATATGGGACATAGGGTTCGACAGCTGAAGAACCGCCTAGTGGACCAAGTTAAGGTCCAATGGGACAAGTATAGTCCTGGATCAGCAACTTGGGAAAATACAAAGGACATATGTCAAAAGATACCCTAATCTATGTCAATTTTGAAGAACTTTAAACTATGTTTAGTATATATTTACTTCACTACAATCAGAGGCTCAGAAACATTTTGAATGATTATAGATAAACGTGAAATTTTGTGACATAATATATGTTTAATTTCTACTGGTACATGGATACCAAAACGATATATGTGGTTCATTTTACTAAATTATAGTTGTCAAGGTAAAGTTAAAGACAATTAAATGATTTTACTTCTAATAGAAATTAAGATATTATAAATCTGTTTTATTTATACATGTCAACATGAACAATGGAATAGAAGTCAGGAAGTGAATACATTCTAGATGAAAGTCAAAAGACATGCATGGAATATGGCAAAAATATGTTATATTGTAGTGTCATATGTGAATAATACATGAGTTAATTTGAATATGTGGATGCAAATTTTATAAATGCATGGGTAAGTGTATGATTGCAAATAATAAACAATTACCGGGATGACCACGTGATTACAGAACCTCAGAACAATTAAAGCTCAAAGTGATTCTATGATAGGGTATTAGCCCTAATTCTACTGGGAGGGGTGGAGGTGTTACCCACCGTTTATCCTCCGAATCCTGGAGTCATGGGAGGACTGTGTGAATCACGCTCCCCTAGACGTGTGATGATGACTGTCGGATGCCTACTAGGAATCAGGTCGGTATAACCGACGCTGTCACCTTAGAGTTTATGAATGGTTAGGTCAGTAAAATTGCCACCATGGCATACTCCAGTAGAGGACGGATAGGATGGGAGCGGAAGAGATTAGGAAGGATAGGATGATTTTAGAATAGCTTGGGAACTTGGATAGGGTAAGATTTATCCATTAAAATCATAAACCTAAAACTCTAAATGTTATAGTCTCTTGATATTAAAATAAAAATTTTAAATCTAAGAAGGGGGTACTAACTACTATCATAAGTAATCAGATAACAAAAAAAAACTCTAACTTCGGGATGAAGTTTTCTGAAGGGGGAGTATATGTAACGACCCATCTATTTATACAATAGAATAAAGATTTAATATTAGTATCAATCATTAAATAATATAAAGTTCTAAAACTTCATATTAAATTAAATATAAATAGAACTCTATAAATAAATATAAAATCAAACTCTGTACTAATATAAATATAAAACAAACTTCATAATAAATATAAAATTAAACTTTATATTAAAAATAAAATTAAAACCTTATCTAAAAAAGGGACACATAAACCACACCTTGCTATATAAAAAAAATACATATATATACACAATATATAACAGGTTGATAAAGCGTGAGGGACTACAAATATCTGATAGTCTCGAATGCATGTAAGGCGTGTCGGGAGGAGGGAAGGCGGTGGCTACAAATAGGAGGGCGGCCACCGCCAAGCCCGCAGTTAAAAACCGGAGAACTGAACCGAGAAGAGGGGGGCTCGAACGATGGAGTTAAAAACCAGTTGGAGAAATTCAGCAGTTAAAGAGGTCTGCCATTGGAAGAGCTTTAATCCGTCTGAGGTTCTGGGCACGGGGGACAGTGAGCTTCTGTGAGAAGCTTACTGGATTGAGCAGCCAGTCTCTGCTCAGTCTGGCTGGGTGGAATTGGTCTCCCGGTAATTGGAGCAGATCAGTAGCAGCATCATCTACTTCACCAGATCAGATAGCAGTTCAAGTAAGTAAAAAATCAAAATTTTTACAGTTCCTGTTTTCTAGTTATGGTTATTACATGTAGGGTGAGAATTGAGAGCCATGGGCCTCCAACCTTGCAAAGCATTGATTGCCACAACATGGGCTTCTTCAGCACCACCACATTGCTTGTTCGTGCCCGAATAATACAAAGATGATGATGCACTTGGACCACATTGCCCAGCCAACTATGCATTGCACCCAACAATTAGCAGTTGATCCATGGCCCAAAGGAGGCTTTGTCTCACCCAGGTAGGCATGGCAGAGCATGTGTCATTTTCTAGCCCTCATTGATAAAGCACTGACATGATCTTGAGCCATTTGGACACCCATTTGGAGCCCACAGAGCCCAAATTGGGCTTTGGAGATGTTTTGCAGCATTTGGAGGGTATCCCCTTCTTGACAATCAATTTTGAGGCCTTCGCCCTCATTCTTAGCACATGAGGCCTCAACACTAGCATTAAAGAGCATTTTGCAATAATTACAGGGGTTAAAGGACAAATAAAGTAAGAATTAATGTAAATCTATCTTGGTTTGCTTGTAACCAAGGGTTTGTTACCTTGTTTTAACATTTTAGGGGCTTCATAATTAGAAATTCAAACCTATGAGTCTTGTATAAATATGTGCGACTCACTCTCATTTGGACTCATCACACTTGGAATTTTCAGCTACCTTGTTGATTTATGGTAGCATCGGATGTTCTCTAAGCCTCAAAATTTGCAGGGAGGCTTGGACACATGTATTCCACAATACCCAGAAATTTTTTTGGGAAATTCCACCCGAAGACAGTTTTATTAAAATAATTAATTATTTTAATGGAGGCCTAAGTCTAAACCTAGGGAATTAAAATAATTAAAGGGTACTAATCTAAACTGTGGGTGAAACTTCTAGAAGAAGACGAAGATTGAGTCCAAATGATCTGAGCCATTGATTAGAATCTAATTTGGTCGTTGGTTCTCAACTAGAGGATTATAAGGAGCACTTCGATGGGCATTTGGAGAACACACCAAGGAGATACTCAGTTACCCAAGTAAAATTGATTTTCTCACTGGTTGAAGTTTGGCAAGAAGAAATCGACTCAGAGGGAGAGTTGCAGGTGAGGACGAGAGAGAGGGTAGCAGCATTAGTCGGGAGTGCAAGAGCAGAAGATGCAGAGAAGAGAAGCGACAGCGTAGAAGTTGTGATGCAAAGGGACAAGGCAGAGGCTAACGTTGGGACTGCGCAATCCTCATGTAGAAGCTGATGCAGTGAGAAGCAGGGGAGGCAGCAGATCCTCTCCTAGATCAGAATCTCGTCGGGAAGTGTGAGAGAATTGTCAATAAATTTCTTACAGAGATTTCTCTCCTATTTTGTTGGTTGTATCTTGTACATGAAATTTTTGTTGAAGATTAATAAAGAAACCCTCATCTACTGCACCGGTTTTACCACATTGGGTTTTTCCAGAGACAATTGTCCAAAAATAATTGTCATTGTGATTGTACTTGTGCTAGTATTTTTCATTGCTTCTGCAGCATTTTAATTGTAAAGGTTGCACTAAAATTTATTTCTATATTTGTTGTAGAAACACTGTGAATAACTTATGTCTGAATTAATAAGTAGAAAAAATAATATCAGTCACTGCAGTTGGATTTCTATCTAGGAATTTTCACATGGTATCAGAGCACAGATCATAAGCAGAAGAGGTTAGAAGCATAGAGGAAAAGGATTTCGAAATTATTGAAGAGGCAGAAAAACGAATCCCCAAAGGCAATGCAGTTCGAAAGCCAAAAAGGATGATGTTTTGAGGAGAAATCGATTTCTCTGAGTGATTCAGCAGAGAAATTCGATCTCTAGATCGAAGCTTGCCAGAGGTAGAAAGGTGCAGCGTATTTTTTTCTTGCTGAGCAGATCTTCAGCTGGGACACAGATATTTTGCAACAGTTGCTAGGGCAGAAAAGCATTAGATAGGAAAATAGCACAAAGAAGGATGGAAAATCAAGATGTCTCTAGATTATCTTCTAGATTAGAAGAAGAATTTGCATGCTTAGCAAGTTCAGCACCAGTAGATTTTTGGTACAATGATAGTGGGGCTTCAGCCCATATGACTAGAGTACGAGAATATTTCTCGAGTTATTAAGAAGAGAAAATGGATTTCATATTACTATGGGAAACAGAACGAAGTGGTGCCTAGGCTAGAGCATATATCAGTTTTAGGATCAAGATGGATCTACAAGATCAAGTATGTTGCAGATGGCAGTATAGAGAGGTACAAGGCTAGATTCGTAGCAAAGGGGTACGCACAAAAAGAAGGAATAGGCTATGAAGAGAGCTTCGGCCCAGTAGCCAGATATACCTCTATCAAATCCGTTATATCCCTAACATCTCAAATGGGATGGGAGATTCACCAGATGGATGTCAAAATAGCATTCTCGAACGGAGAAGAAGAGATGTATATAGAATAGTGTGAAGGCTTCGAAACTCATGAGAAGAGAACTCATGTATGTAGCTTAAAGAAAGCCTCGTATTGGCTCAAGCAGGCACCCAGAGCTTCTTGACACTAAGTTCACCCATGTACATTACATAAATGCTCATAAAGAGCTCTTTAACATAATATTGACTCTTTAACTTTCCTAGACCTATGGAATGAGCAAGAAATTCATATAATTTTATAAAAATAATATTTATTTTTCTTAACAAGTACAAAGATCAAAATTACATTGACAAATACTGAACCTAGTTACACTTTTCTTCAACACCACCTCTTAGCTAGGAAGGTATTTACAATGGTACTTGGTTATTCTCAATCTGAAGAATTTCTCATAAGAAGAATCGGATTGGCAATCCCATTTGTATAAGCATCATATCAATCAGCATTGTCATAGTGCAAGGCCTTGACTAACAGCTCCATCTCCCCACCAGACCATGAGTCACAATACTAGCGAGACCAATGATTTATAGACACCTTCATCATTGTCTCTCAAGGTACATACCCACCCGGGTGTTCACTTAGTATGACCTTCTAGGACTATTTTTATCTTGGGTTCCCAACGCTCAAAGAATATTGATCCTCTCGCCTTCTCTTATCTTGGACGCCCTACACATCCTCAAAGAGTATCGGATGCCAAATGATTACCCAATTCTCCCATTCTTTCTTCCCAAGTGAAGACAAGAATGTTGTGTCTATCTTGTGTCTACATTTCCATTCATGGCCTTCATCTAGACTTACAGTTGTTAGTCCTGGTCTAGTGCATGACACATGACATGGAAAAACACAATTGTCACTCCTTTGTTATAAAGGGTGATCTTAATTCAAACTCCTTCTTGATCAGGGACCTATCAGAACTCCCTCTTAGCTAGGGTCTCTTTTATATATCAGAAACTTTTTATTTGTGGGTCCTTCACCTGCTTGATCAACTTCTCTCCTTGATGTCATGAAATTTAGTTGAGCTTCTTCCTTGTAGGGCAACAACCATCGATCACTTGCCTTCTTATTCCATCATGTCATTCCTTTCTTCATGGAAAGTGGCCTTCTTGGTACATATCTAGAACCTTTTTCATATGGCTACTTCCTTTCTCTCCATGCTTCTTTCAGGAGTTTCCATCCATCGCATGAATGTTTGTTGCACTTGTACTTACAAGTCTTGTTCTAGCAGCCCTGCATGAACTCATCCAGATGTTATTCAAGAAATTAAAATATTATATTAGATTAAATCATACCTTACGAGATGGCTCTTCATTGTGACATCTTCTTGTAGGTATCAGCATCCTGCACACATATTATCACATCTCCCAAAGATATCCATTATCAAGGGTCTTCATTCTTTTCAGCCTTCAAAGTCTTCATATCTTTCTGGGAGATTTCCTAGTCAAATCTTCTTGGTCTTTTGGATGTTGATTGCCTTCATCATGGTTCCATATCTCACGATCTCTTCCTTCCTCACACATTCCATAACTTTCAACCAGAACTTCTTTATTGTATTCAATCACCTCGTACTTCATATGAGGACATATTATTTTGAATTCAACTAGTGTGACTTATGCATTCCTGCATCTTTTCAGAGGAAGAGATCATTTTTCTCTTGATCATGCTTCTTAAGATAGAAGCAAAGATCCATATTACCTGCAACCATACGACGTGACATTATAATATTGAACACAAGCATACATACCTTATTTTACCTTCAGGTCATCGAGGCTTCTTCCAGCAACTTCCTTGTTTGAAAAGATCTTCAATCCCTTGATCTGCTTCATCTCATATCATCATCTCATGGATTCCATACGTTGGAGTTCTTGTTGAAACATTAGCTTCCTCTCTAGATTAGTGAACCCTACGATGAGGATTCCATCAGAGAATTTTGAGGACCTTGTATATCCCCAACTGGCAAATGTTTCCTTTTTGCCTTCATGTATGATGAGAGCCTTAGATGACTCCTTGCTTTCCTTCAATGTCCACTGAGGTTCCCAAGAGCTATATATCCTACATGTTGTTTGCCATGGATTTTTGTCTTTCATGATCCCTATGGAGATGTTACGAGCTCTTGTTTCTAATGCTTCCATGATGCCATGATCCATCTTATTATCATTGTCATATCTTATAACACAAGATTTAGGAGTCGTTAGAATATTCCGACACATAGGAAATAGTTAAATCTAACTTGGTCTAGTGTATAGTTAGGTAAAATGTGTTTCTTTACTATGTACTTTTTGTAACTTACAATCTGACAGTCGCGATATGTTCTAGACATGAAGTGATCCAACGGTTCATTCTCTCCTCGATATTACCAGCACTTTATTTGTAGCTTAACACATGATTGGTCCATTATCTTTATTTAAAGAGCATGGAGGGTCATTTGTAAAGTAATCGTTCATGACAGAAGCTTATGTAAATTTTCTTTCTTTTACATTAATAAATTGCTTGAAGTGGCCGCATTGGCTCAGGCCGTGAACTGTTTCCCTCTTTGAGGGTTCTAACCACGTCAAGAATACTAGGGTATCGATCTGTGATCTATTTGTGAGCGCTGTCCTTTTGGTGTTCTATCTAAGGAACATACCTTGTAAATTCCTACATGGTATCGGAGCTATTTGAGGGTTGCATCCGTTGGTGATTCAAATCCAAAGACGGCACAACTGCATCCGAATGTCGTTTCCTAGATCTATTATTTCTAACCGCTTTCGAGCCGAGAGGACTACCCTATTGTGTTAGGAGCATCTGTTCCAGTGAGGAACCCCTTTTGTTTCACGCAAAAAGGTTTCCGGTAGCCCTAGCTACGTCATTTTTAAGATATGGAGGTATACAGTCTTTATTTGCAGTTATAGTTATTTATCTCTCAGTTTATTTCGGTTTATTTATCTCTTTGTTTTTTATTACCGAATCTATACCTTTTATTTCTGTGTATGCTCTTTGCCCCGTGACTCTGTGTGATCTGGGCAAATCAGAAACAGAAAGAAATGATTTTTCTCATGCGTATTCGCTTTTCAGCCATGCCTTAGTGTGATCTCGGAAAATCAAAAATAGTGAAGTAAATATTTAGTTTTCGGCCAAATCTAACTTTAAGCCGTAAGGCTTGGATTTCTTTTGCATGTTCGTTTTGGGTTGTGCGTTTTTTTTTTTTTTTGTAGGCAAAAAGAGGTTTTTCAAGTAAGCACGCACTCCAAAGCTTCAGTGAGCAAACAAACAAAAAACAAAAAAACCGTTCCTCCTTTCTAAAAATTAATAACCTTTTAAACTAGCTCACTTGGTCCAAAGTTACTTTATGAAAATAGAGGTCTTGGGTTCAAGTCTTTCTTTTTATTGAGTTACTTTTTCAAAAAGCACATGTGACTTATGTTTTAAAGTTATTTTATGTAAAAGTGTTCTCACCCATTATAAAAAGTGAGTCACTTATAATTCCGAAGTCACTTTATCTTCTATTTAAGTTACAATTTAGTGGGTAGTTCATAAAGTACCATTGTTTCACTTATATATAAAAGTGGGTCACATAAAGTAATATTTTTTTAAAAGTGAGCTAATTAAATTATGTTTGGAAAGGATGGGGGATCGTTTATAAATATAACATTATCATTCACTTTCCAACATTCACATAGTTTGTCGGCATCAGCAATTTTTATTCAAAAAGCCATAACTTCTTCATCCGGAAGCCATTTCCAAAGCCGTTTTTTTTAATCGGCCTAATTTTTCGAGATCTTTCCATTCAAACACTAAATTTCAGCATCTTCAGCTTTAGTTTCTTTTAAAATGGAAAGTCCATTTCTATTTATTCTTGACAGCACCAACTACTTCCAATGGTTATACTACATTGTGGATTTACTTAGAAATAAAGGTCTTTATAGAATAGCCTCTAGCTAAGAATCTAAAGCTAAAGATGAAGATAAGGTAGCCAAATGGGAAAATAAGCAAAATCAAGCACGTGGGTTGATAGGGATGTCTATTTCTCCAGACCTTAGATTCCATATCGCAGAACTTGATACCCCTGATGAAGCAATGAAACAGCGCAATAAAGTTTTTGGAATAAAAAATGAAATTAGTGCCCATCAACTCGAAAATGAGTTGCTTACTTTGGACTCCAATAATTTTTCTTCCATTGAAATTTTTTTGTCCAAGTTCAAAACCCTTAGACTTCTCTTGGAAAGTGTTAAGGTTAAGAAAGAAAATGGTAGCCTTATCTATTCCATTCTTACTAATTTATGACCAGCCTACTCTGTGTTTGTTTCCACCTTCCATTCTACTAGAGAAGCCTTTATTTCTCAAGAACAAACCTACAAGTCCCCCTCTTTTGATGCCTTTTGTGATTCTTTAATAAGAGAACAAGAAAAACTCTTGCATCTTGGTCTTCTTAATACTGGAAACTCTTCTAAGAAAACCTTAGCAGCCCAGCAGCAACCAAATTCAAAGAATCCTAAGAAGCAGTGTCCTAAAAAGAATGGTTCTAAACCAAACAAGGGTCCTAAGCAATTTCAATCTCAAAATGAAAAATCAATTCAACAACATGATAAGGCAAATAAAAAGGGAAGAAGACTAATAGACATTGCAACTTTTGTAATCGTGATGGCCACTTAGAATTCAAATGCTTTAAGAAGATGGAAGCCTTGGAAGTAGCAATGAAGAAGCATAACATCCATTTGGAGCACTCTTCAACTTTAACTTCATCTTCAGGAATAGCACGTTTTGCATGTGCTTGTCAAGCATCTTAGTCTGGTTATGCACTAAATGTATCTTCTTCTCCTCATTCTCATGACTGGCTCATTGATTCGGGAGCTTCTTATCACATGGCCAAAAACAAAGCCATGTTTTCTTCTTTAAATTATTGTAACACCAAAAATATATACGTGGTGATGATAGATCTCTTAGTGTTGTAGGCACTGGAACTATTCATCTAGACAATGGTCAATTTAATGATGTATTATGTGTTCCTACCTTATCCTGCAACCTTCTATCTGTATATCGGATAACACATTCAGGTAAAGGTAAAATTGTTGAATTTTCACCTCATGATGTTGTAATTAAGGACCTACAAGATGCTAGACAGATTTTAGCTACTGGCATTGCTAATGATTCTACAAGTTTGTATAAGTTTAACAACTTTGGGTCATTAACTCTTCCCTCGGTATTTGTCGCTCATAATGATGAAGTGAGCAAATTTTGCCATGAGAGATTTTGTCACTTAAACTATTGCTCCCTTCAAAATCTATGTAAAGAAAATATGGTGATAGGTCTTCCTATGGTATCTTGCAGAGATGGTGTTTGTTCCAAATGTCTACTCAGAAAACATCATCCGGATAGTTTTGAAAAACATGCCTCTTGGCACGCCTCAACCCCTTTACACCTTGTGCATAGTGATTTATGTGGTCCACTTCAAGTTGTTTCATTCTCTGGCTACAAGTATTTCTTAACTTTTATTGATGATTTTTCCAGATGCACTTAGATATACTTCTTAAAACTCAAGAGTGAAGTCTTTAACATGTTCTTGGCCTTTAAGGCCTTTGTTGCGAAGGAATTTGGACATCAAATTCTTAAGCTAAGATCGGATAATGGCGAAGAATATGTTAACAACAAATTCATCAACTTTTGCACTCAGCATGGAATTCAATTGCAACATACTATTCCATATACTTCAATCTAAAGGACTTAGTCTTAATTTTTGGGCGGAAGCAATTAACTATGCAAATTACATAGTAAATCGCACTCCTACTAAAGTTTTAAAGAATATCACTCCAGAAGAAGCATGGAGCTCAATTAAACCAAATGTAAGTCACTTTCGTGTTTTTGGAAGTGAAGCATGGGCCCATATTCCAGATGAGAAACATAAAGCCTTAGAACCTAAGAGTGAAAAATGTAATTTTGTTGGATATTTTGAAAATGTCAAAGGATATAGACTTCTTCCACCTAAATCCAAAAATGTTATAATTAAAAGAGATGTAAAGTTTGTTGAAAATATATATGCCTACGAGCCTAGTTCGGCAGATGTGCCACCTCTCTCTATCCCTTCTTCTTATGAAAATATTTCTTCTTCAGATGATGACAGTGAGGATGACAATCCTCCCCCACCTTCTCAAGATCCTCCTTCAACTCCTCAGCTTCCAAAATGGGTCTGTGCTACCCGAGATGCAGCAGGTGCTCGTGCAGGTGATCCTACAGATCAACGTCGTACACGTTCTCAGTTCGATAGAGCATCTTCTTTACTGGTTCAAACTTCAGTGAATTATGATCCTGACACCTTTGCAAAAGCTTCAAGCCATCCAGATTGGGACACAGCTATGAATGAAGAATATCGTTCACTATTAGCAAATGATACATGGGACCTTATTCCTCTTCCAAAAGGAGAAAAACTTGTTAGATGCAAATGGGTTTACAAAACCAAGTTTGGACCAGATAGAAAACTTGATAAACATAAAGCTCGTCTTGTTGCTAAGGGATTTTCACAAGTTGAAGGCATTGACTATACTGAAACCTTCTCCCCTATTGCAAAAATGAACTCTATATGCCTTGTTCTTTCCCTTGTTGCCTCTTTCAAATGGGAAGTCCATTAGATGGATGTTAAATCTGCCTTTTTGCATGAAGAAATCTATATGAAACAACCTCCTGGCTTTATACAAACAGACTCCAACCTTGTATGTCGGCTTAAAAAATCCCTTTATGGTCTCAAGCAAGCCCCTCGGGCTTGGTATGCCAAAATGGATAGCTTTTTTTTGGATACTGGCTTTTCTAGGTGTCATTCTAACAATACTGTCTACACCAAGAAAGTGGGTAAGTTTCTTATCATTCTTGTTCTTTATGTTGATGATCTTATCCTTACTGGTAGTGATCCCAACCTTATAAACCATGTGAAGTCTAGCCTTAAAAAGCAGTTTGAAATGGCAGACTTAGGACACTTGCATTATTTTCTTGGTCTTCAAGTCTTGCAATCCAAATAAGGTATTTCCCTTTCCCAGTCCAAGTATGCATGTGATCTTCTATGCTACTTGCACATGGAAGACTGTAAACCAACGCCTTCTCCCTTTCAGCCTGGAGCCAAACTTTCAGTCACTTGTACTTCCCCTGAAGTTGATGCTACCTTATATCGTCACCTTGTTGGAAAACTTTTGTGTTTGACCCATACTCGTCCTGACCTTTCCATTTTTGTTGGCCTTGTTGCTCGATTTATGCAAAACCCACATGAAAGTCATTGGAAAGCAACCAAAAGAATACTTCGTTATGTTCGAGGTACAGTTCAGTTTGGGATTCATTACAGTGCAAAAGCATCTCCTTTATTGGTTGGTTTCACTGATTCCGATTGGGCTGGTGCCCCTGATCATCAGAAGTCTACTGCAGGTTATGTCTTCACTCTTAGTTCTAGACCTATTACATGGGGCTTGCAAGAAACAAAGTGCCATTTCTCTTTCTTCAGCAAAAGCAGAGTATCGTGGCACCAAAGAAGCTAGAAAGGAATCCCTGTGGCTTCGTCAGATCCTGTCAGAGGTTGGTTTTCAGCAGTAGCATCCGACTACACTTTGGTGTGATAATCAAAGAGCCATTCAATTATGAAAAGATCTAGTCCAACATTAGTGCAGCAAACATATTGAACTACACATGCTCTTCATCGGAAAGCTCATTCATGACCATGTTCTTAAAGTGCAATATTGTTCAACCGCTGATCAAGTTGCAGACATCTTTACAAAGGCTCTCACAAAGGCGAAGTTTACTAAACTTCAATTTATGGTTGGAGTTCAAGAAGTTGTCACTAAGGGGGAATAGGCTCTAATGCCTGCTTCCTTCTCCTATTGTGTCATCTTTGTACATTCGTCAATCCTATCCCAAGTTGTTCTTAAGGGGGGATGTTAGGATATTCCGACACATAGGAAATAGTTAAGTATAACTTGGTCTAGTGTATAGTGAGGTAAAGTGTGTTTCTTTAAAATGTACTTTTTGTAACTTACAGTCCTACAGTCACGATATGTTCTAGACATGAAGTGATATGACGGTTCATTCTCTCCTCAGTATTACCGACACTTGATCTATGGCTTAACACCCGATTGGTCCATGATCTCTATTTAAAGAGCATGCAAGGCCATCTGTAAGGTGATTGTTCATGAGAGAAGCTTATGTAAATTTTCTTTCTTTTACATTAACAAATTGCTTGAAGTGGCCACATTGGCGCAAGTCGTGGATTGTTTCCCTCTTTGAGGGTTTTAACCTCGTCAAGAATACTGGTGTACCAATCTGTGATCTGTTTGTGAGAGGTGTCCTTTGGTGTTCTATCTAAGGAACTTACCCTGTAAATTCCTACAGGAGCTTATGATAAGACCCTTTTGTGAGGGATACTATCTTACTCATAGGAGAGTTTTGTTAATCCCACTTTCCTTGGCCTTTTTCTTCAGCTTCCTCCATCTTTTAGTGATATGAACTTCCAAAATCTTTCTATAGCAATGAATCTTAACTATACTTATTTTTGCCTTGCTTGAGGACCAACCTTGCTTTTCTTTCCTACAAATGGTTTGAGTCCTTTTAACCTTCAATATTTTTGCCATCAACTTGTCTTTTTCTATCTAGCATAGAGTCCACAAGTTGTTGAACGAGGTAAAACCTTCTTGTTCATGGACATTTGTTACCTTGCCTATCAGTTAGAACGATGATGATTATCTTCCTTCCTAGATCTTGTAGATGGGATCTTATGAAGATATCCTACATCCCTTCATACCCTTTTTACTTTCATGAAGAATAGATTCCAAGTGACCTTCTTCATTGCATCTTTAGAGAATGAGTTTATCACCTACATCACTTTGATGTCTCCAATATTGCTATGTGAGGGGATCTTTCATGAGCATCCATTTCCATAAATTCAAAGGTTATTGATACATTTAATGAGTTCAGCTACTTAGAGGATTATGTCTATCCTCCTTCCTCGTTCAAGGAATCTTGTTGACCCATCCAACCTATAGATGTCCTTGCAATCATGAAGTCATTTAACCAAATATATAAATTGAAAAAGATACTTGTCATGTGAAGATGAAATCTTCACCTTGATTGCTTTAATGATGGTTGAAGCAGATGCATTGATGCTTCCTTCAAATGAGATCCTTGAGGAAATGGTATGAAGCTTGGCTTTTTGTCTTCAAATTTCTTCATATTCTATATCTGGTTCTTATGATTAGCAAATTGTTGATGAACATGAGATGGCATTGTCTTGCTATCACATAAGTGGATTATGGAATCTTGCAGCATTGTGTAGAACCATAGGATCTTGATGTTGCTTGCCATGATGATCATTTTATAGTAGAGACCCATCACCGAACACCTTCATTCTATATTGAGATCCCTGTGGTATAGACTAAATACTGTGAAACACATCGAAAATTGTTGTCATGAACTCGAGTTTTAAGTACTTGTGATCAGAACTTCATTCTTTGACCGACGTTGCTATTGTGGCACTGAGATCTCAATAGTATAGTACCGAGACTATGAGTAATATAGATTGTTGAAGGTTGTATAGGCAAAAAGTCTTTGCTATTGCAGACTGCTTGTTGCAGACTTGATCCTTCAACCCTTAAACCTTGCTTTGATGTCTTTTTTTACTGCCCTTCCTTTGACTTCAACACCGTAGCTCTGATACCATGTTGAAAAATCTAAGGCAATTAGTATTAGTAGGATTTTTCTAGACTTGATAACAATTTGTGAAGTGATTTTACAATTTATCTTAGCTCGATCTTCTTATTATTATTCGTGTGTGTGTTTGCTTCATCAAACTGTTAACAAAACAAAGAGACAAGAACACAAGATGTTTGGCTTTCTGCCAGGGCCAAAATCTCTCCCTCTTGGAGAGGAAAACCCACACAAAATTCTTCTTATAGGGATTCCAATTGACGAATACCAGGACCTTGACCCTTGGCATACTATGCCACTCCAAGACCAAGACACCAATCCTCTTTGAAGTCATTGTCGAGATTATCATCATAGTTGTACCAAAACTACTTCTTCATCTAGATCATTGTTGCACCATGAGTGCTCCTTCATCTAGATCACTGCTGCACTTACTGAGAACATCATTGTTGCATTTCCATAGAGATCTTCACTGTATCTACAAGGTCATCATATCGTTCTTCATTATGACCTTATCTTCGGAGGGTTTATGATCATGAATATGTGAAATATGTTGATAGAGTATTGCACCGAGACAATTTGTATGTTGAGATAGTGTACATCTTTGTGAGAGTTGTTCATAAGGGACGTCGAGATTATGATTGTATTCTAAAACAGAGATCCAAGACCTTCTTCCTTGCACCCATGCCAAGACTTATAGTTCTAATGTATACATCTGTAATTGCTTCAATGTTTGTCATCCTAACTGTGAGGATCCGATCCTGTAAACGTCCAACAATCATGGTGAATTCGAGTCTCTGTCCTTATCCGAGCTTGTAGATGAGTCTAAATTGATACCTTCGTGTAATGCAGATTACAGTCCTTGTTCTTCACCAAATCATCTCAGAAAATGCGAGTTTTGTACTTCATTTTTGCGGTGACCCTAACTGGGTATATATAGTGGTTATGCCTCCATTTTTTAGCCGACTTGAACAAGTGAAGCGTTGTGTCATTTATATGAGCCGACATGTCATCTTTTAGTTGTTTAATTCATTTTTGCAGGCCGACATGATGTTCTCTTCATCGTTTTGCTTGTAGTCTTCTTTGTTGAAGAATGGTGCTTGTCTTGGACGGCTTCTTGACACTAGGTTGACCCATGTACATTACATAAATGCTCATAAAGAGCTCTTTAACATAATCTTGACTCTTTGACTTTCCTAGACCTATGGAATGAGCAAGAAGCTCATTCATATACTTTTATAAAAGTAATATTTCCTTTTCTTGACAAGTACAAAGATCAAAATTACATTGACAAATACCGAACCTAGTAACACTTTTCTTTAACACTCCCTCTTAACTAGGGACGTATTTACAATGGTACTTGGTTATTCTCAATCTGAAGAATTTCTAATAAGAAAAATCGGATTGGTAATCACATCTGTATAGCATCATATCAATCAGCATTGTCATAGTGCAAGGCCTTGACTAACAACTCCATCTCTCCACAAGACCATGAGCTACAATGCTGACGAGACCAATCATTTATAGAGACCTTCATCATTGTCTCTCAAGGTACATACCCACCCGGGTGTTCACTGAGTATGACCTTCTAGGACTATTCTTATCTTGGGTTCCCAGCCCTCAAAGAATATCGATCCTCTTGCCTACTCTTATCTTGGATGCCCTACACATCCTCAAAGAGTATTGGATGACAGATGATTACCCAGTCCTCCCATTCTTTCTTCCCAAGTGAAGACAAGAATGTTGTCACTATCATGTGTCTACATTTCCATTCATGGCCTTCACCTAGACTTACAGTTGTTAGTCCTAGTCTAATGCATGACACTAGACATGGAAAAACACAATTTTCATTCCTTTGTAATCAAAGGGTGACCTTAATTCAAACTCCCCTCTGATCAGGGACTTATCAAAGCTCCCTCTTAGCTAGGGAATCTTCTATATATCAGCAACTTTTTCTTTGTGGGTCCTTCAGCTTCTTGATCAACTTCTCTCCTTGATGTCATGAAAATTAGTTGAGCTTCTTCCTTGTAGGGCAACAACCATCGATCACTTTCCTTCTTATTTCATCATGTCATTCCTTTTTTCATGGAAAGTGGCCTTCATGGTACATATCTGGAACCTTCTTCTTATGGCTACTTCTTTTCTCTCCATGCTTCTTTCAGGAGTTTCCATCCATCGAATGAATGTTGGTTGCACTTGTACTTACAAGTCTTGTTCTAGTAGCCCTGCATGAACTCATCCAAATGTTATTCAAGAAATTAAAACATTATATTAAATTAAATCATACCTTACGAATGGCTCTTCATCATGACATCTTCTTGTAGGTGTCAACATCCTGCACACATATTGTCACATCTCCCAAAGATATCCATTATCAAGGGTCTTCATTCTTTTCAGACTTTCATCGGAGTCTTCATATCTTTCTGGGAGATTTCCTAGTCAAATCTTCTTGGTCATTTGGATGTTGATTTCCTTCATCATGATTCCATATCTCACGATCTCTTCCTTCCTCACACATTCCATAGCTTTCAATCAAATTTTCTTTATTGTAGTCAATCACCTCATACTTCATATGAGGACATATTATGTTGATTTCATCTAGTGCGACTTATGCCTTTCTGCATCTTTTCAAAGGAAGAGATCATTTTTCTCTTGATCATGCTTCTTAAGATAGAAGCAAAGATCCATATTACCTGCAACCATATGACATGACATTATAATATTGAACACAAGCATACATACCTTATTTTACTTTCGAGTCATCGAGGCTTCTTCCAGCAGCTTCCTTTATTGAAAATATCTTCAATCCCTTGATCTGCTTCATGTCATATCATCATCTCATGGATTCCATACGTTGGAGTTCTTGTTGAAACACTTGCTTCCTGTCTAGATTAGTGAACTCTACGATGAGGATTCCATCAGAGAATTTTGAGGATCTTATATATCCCCAACTGGCAGATGTTTCCTTTTTGACTTGATGTATGATGAGCCTTAGATGACTCCTTTCTTTCCTTCAATGTCCACTGAGGCTCCCAAGAGCTATATATCCTACATGTTGTCTGCCATGGATTTTTGTCCTTCATGATCCCTATGGAGATGTTACGAGCTCTTGTTTCTAATGCTTCCATGATGCCATGATGCATCTTATTATCATTGTCATATCTTCTAACACAAGATTTAGGAGCTTATCATAGGACCCTTTTGTGAGGGATACTATCTTACTCCCTCTTTCCTTGGCCCTTTTCTTCAGCTTCCTCCATCTTTCAATGATATGAGCTTCCAAAATCTTTCTATAGCATTGAATCTTAATTATACTTATTTTTGTCTTGCTTGAGGACCAACCTTGCCTTTCTTTTCTACACATGGTTGAGTTCTTTTAACCTTCAATATTTTTGCAATCAACTTGTCTTTCTCTATCTAGCATAGAGACCACAAGTTGTTGAATGAAGTAACCTTCTTGTTCATGGATATTTGTTACCTTGCCTATCAGTTAGAACGATGATGATTATCATCCTTCCTAGATCTTGTAGATAGGATCTTATGAAGGTATCCTACATCCCTTGATACCCTTTTTACTTTCAAGAAGAATAGATTCCATGTGACCTTCTTCATTGCATCTTTAGAGAATGAGTTTATCACCTACATCACTTTGATGTCTCCAATATTGCTATGTGAGGGGATCTTCCATGAGCATCCTTTTCCATAACTTCAGAGGAGACCCATTGATATGTTTAATGACTTCAGCTACTTAGAGGATTATGTCTATCCTCCTTCCTCGTTCAAGGAATCTTGTTGACCCATCCAACCTATAGATGTACTTGCAATTATGAAGTCATTTAACCAAATATATCAATTGAAAAGATACTTACTTGTCATGTGAAGATGAAATCTTCACCTTGATTGCTTTAATGATGGTTGAAGCAGATGCATTGATGCTTCCTTCGAATGAGATACTTGATGAAATGGTATTAAGGTTGTCTTCTTGTCTTCAAATTTCTTTGCCTTCTACATTTGATTCTAATGATTAGTAAACTATTGATGAGCTTGAGATGGCATTGCCTTGCTATCACATAAGTGGATTATGGAATCTTGCAGCATTGTGTAGAACCATAGGGTCTTGATATTGCTTGCCATGATGATCATTTTATAATAGAGACCCATCACCAAACACCTTCATTCTATATTGAGATCCCTGTGATATAGACTAAGACTGTGAAAAGCATCGAAAATTGTTGTCATGAACTCGAGTTTTAAGTACTTGTGATCAAAACTTCATTCTTTGACCGAGGTTACTTAATCCTATTGTGGCACCGACATCTCAATAGTATAATACCGAGACTGTGAGTAGTATAGACTGTTGAAGGCTGTACAAGCAAAAAGTCTTTGTTGTTGTAGACTTGATACTTCAACCCTTAAACCTTGCTTTGATGTCTCTTTTTACTGCCCTTCCTTTGACTTCAGCACCTTAGCTCTGATACCATGTTGAAAAATCTAGGGCAATTAGTATTAGTAGGATTCTTCTAGATTTGATAACAATTTGTGAAGTGCTTTTACAATTTATCTTAGCTTGATCTTCTTCTTATTATTTGTGTGTGTGTTTGCTTCATCTAACTGCTACCAAAACAAAGAGACAAGAACACAAGATGTTTGGCTTTCTACTGGGGCCAAAACCTCTCCCTCTTAGAGAGGAAAACCCGCACAAAATTCTTCTTATAGAGATTCCAATTGACGAATACCAAGACCTTGACCCTTGACATACTATGCCACTCCAAGACCAAGACACCAATCCTCTTTGAAGTCACTGTCGCGATTATCATCATAGTTGTACCAAAACTACTTCTTCATCTACATCATTGTTGCACCATGAGTGCTCCTTCATCTAGATCATTGTTGCACTTACTAAGAACATCATTGCTACATTTCCAGAGAGATCTTCATTGTACCTATAAGGTCATCATATCGTTCTTCATTATGACCTTATCTTCGGAGGGTTTATGATCATGACTATGTAAGATATGTTGATAGAGTATTGCACCAAGACAATTTGTATGCTAAGATAGTGTGCGTCTTTGTGAGAGTTGTTCATAAGGGATGCCAAGATTATGATTGTATTCTGAAACAGAGATCTGAGACCTTCTTCCTTTCACCCATGCAAGGACTTATACTTCTGTGGTATACATCTGTAAATGCTTCAATGTTTGTCATCCTAACTGTGAGGATCCCATCCTGTAAACGTCCAACTGTCATGGTGAATTCGAGTATGTCCTTATCCCAGCTTGTACATGAGTCCGAATTGATACCTTATTGTAATGTGGATTAGAATCCTTGTTCTTCACCGAATCATCTCAGAAAATGCGAATTTTGTACTTTATTGTTGCGATGACCCTGACCGGGTATATATAGAGGTTTTGCCTCTAGTTTTTAGCCGACTTGAATAAGTGAAGCGTTGTGTCATGTATATGAGCCAACATGTCATCTTTTAGTTGTTTAATTCATTTTTGTAGGCCGACATGATGTTCTCTTCATAGTTTTGCTTGTAGTCTTCTTTGTTGAAGAATGGTGCTTGTCTTGGAGGGCTTCTTGACACTAGGTTGACCCATGTACATTACATAAATGCTCATAAAGAGCTCTTTAACATAATCTTGACTCTTTTACTTTCCTGGACCTATGGAATGAGCAAGAAAGTCATTCATATAATTTTATAAAAATAATATTTCTTTTTCTTGACAAGTACAAAGATCAAAATTACATTGACAAATACCAAACCTAGTTACACTTTTCTTCAATAGGTATTGCTTCAGTGTTGGATCAGGAATGATCTCTTGGTGCAACAGAGAGCAGAAGTCGGTAGCTATAAGCTCAGCAGAAGCAGAATATATGGCGGCCAACACAGTTACGTGCGAAGCTATATCGCTTAAAAAACTGCTTGTGATTTTGTTCAAGAAAAGGATGGAGGCAACCAATATTTTCTGTGATAATCAAAATTGTATTAAACTCTTGGAGAATCTTGTATTTCATGATCAGTCACATTGATATTAGATGTCACTTTATCAGAGACTGTGTTCAGCGTGGGGCAGTACAGTTGCAGTATGTCTCCATAGGAAATCAGGTAGCAAACGTACTCACAAAAGCTCTAGGAAGAGCTAAGTTCATCCAGTTCAGGCAGTAGATGGGTATTGTAAAGAATCTGTTTCAGTAGCAGATACAGATGGTTTCTCAGTTGCAGTAGCAAAAAGTTGCAGTACAGATGCAGTGTTGGCAGTGGCAGAGTCAGCAGCAATACGGATGCAGCATTTGCGCAGTAGTTGGTGGGCAGTGAGACAGACATCAGCGACGCAAAGGGAGATGTTACAAAACAGGGTGATGCTTCAGCAAGTTTTATTACTCGAGCACATTCCTCGCTAAGAGGGAGTGTTGATTTATGGTAGCATCTGATGTGCTCTAAGCTTCAAAATTTGCAAGAAGGCTTGGACACATGTATTCCACAATGCCCATAAATCGTTTTGGGAAATTCCACCCAGAGACAGTTTTATTAAAATAATTAATTATTTTAATGGAGGCCTAAATCTAAACTTAGGGAGTTAAAATAATTAAAAGTATTAATCTAAACTATGGGTGAAACGTCTAGAAGAAGACAGAGATCGAGTCCAAATGATCTGAGCCATTGATTAGAATCTAATCTGGGTCGTTGGTTCTCAACTCGAGGATTATAAGAAGGACTTTGATTGGCATTTGGAAAACACACCAGGCAGATACTCAGTTACCCTAGTAAAATCGATTTTCTCACTGGTCAAAGTTCGGCAAGAGGAAATCGATTCAGAGGGAGAGTTGCAAGTGAGGAGGAGAGAGAGGGTAGCAACATCAGTCGGGAGTGCAGGAGCAGAAGACGCAGAGCAGAGAAGGGACAGCTCAGAAGCTGTGACACAAAGGGAGAGCGCAGAGGCTAACCTTGGGACTGCGTAGTCCTCACGCAGAAATTGATGCAGTGAAAAGCAGAGGGGGTAGCAGGTCCTCTCCTAGATCAGAATCTCGCCAGGAAGTGTGAGAGAACTATCAGTAAATTTCTCACTGAGATTTCTCTTCTATTCTGCTGGTTATATCTTGTAAATGAGATTTTCGCTAAAGATTAATAAAGAAACCCTCATCTGCTGCATCGGTTTTCCCGCATTGGGTTTTTCCAGGGACAATTGTCCAAAAATAACTATGTCATTGTGATTGTACTTGTGGTAGTATTTTTCCTTGCATTTATTTTCCGCAATATTTTTGTTAAGCTTGGCAGGACTTTTTCAATTTCTATTCAATCATAGGCAAATTTACACCACATAGATTAGCTAGGTGGCCTCAACTTGCCCAAGTGGGAAACCAAGTCTGTTGGCCACCTATTCGCATTGTAAGCCATCCAAAAACAATATAGTTTTAATCTCTCTAACCAAGCTATATATGTCTCAGTTTTATGTCCATACTCTATATTTCTATCTATAAATGCACATACAAGACGAAAATTAAAATCTAACCGCATCTAAAACAAAAGTAAGCATAGGAAAATGACTAGCCCTTCTACTCCTCCGAGGTCGATTCCACAGGTGTCGGGTCCTTAACTGTTGATCCAAGCATCTCAGACAATTCTAGGATTCAGGGAATGTCTTTCAATTATGTCCAACCTAATGTCTTGATTATGGAGTTGGAATTGTATTTTCTGCAGATCTTGTTGGTAGCTCGACATACCCTAGAGTGAAACCGCCATGCCAACCGAGATTTGTTCCATAGCTTTGCCCAACAGACTTTTCATTAGCCAACAAAGCTTTAAGGTCTGTTTGAACTGTGTAATTCTTCCTCTGGTGTTGCCAAGATTCGGGACTAGGATCCTCTAGTTTTCCATATCCTCCTCAGTCTCACTACCCTGTTTAATTTCCTCGTCGCATTCTTCTAACAGCTTCCAAATTACTTCATCAATAACCTCACGGTAAGCCTCAGCAGCTTCACTGATAAAGCTTTCTACTGATTTTCTCCCTTTGCGGGGCTCTGACGTGCTCGGCTCCTTATCCTCCCTGGGGACCTGGCCCCGCCTTCCTCGTCCGCGACCTCTCGCAGGCCGAGCCATATCAGAAATTCCTGAGACCTGTTCACAGCAACAATTTGTTAATCGAAAACAATTTAATGTAATATGGCTTTGGTTCCTTCCCTGAATTGCATTGACGGTGAGGTCAACCTCACCGTGCTCCTCTCTTATCCTTTTACTATCGGAGCCAGAGCCAGAATGGGCGAAGAACCAGTCCCCAGCGGGGGCCGGCCTCTAGCAACCCTCTGTCACGCCACACTTCCATACTCAGTGCCTCACAATCACAGTTGGGTAGGCTTCCCCTTGCCAAGGCCAAGCCAGTAAGCCCAACCTCAGGCCAGCGGATTGCCAAACAGTAATTGTAAACCCTTTCCCCTCAACCCGAGAGAATTGAGCAATGTCATTGCCTTTTTCATAGTCAGCTTGGCACTATGGGTCCCTAGTATTTCCATATCCACAGTAGAGTTTCACAGTAGCCCAGCAAGTGCATTAGCTGCGGCAGTATGGCCTTACTCCTATACAGCTTCTTGATTGCTCCCCCCTTCCCCAATCATCCATCTCATTGCCACAACCCACATGCCTCCTGCAACCAACCGCACACCAACTGCGTGTTGTAGTATCCGGTTTCTCCATACCAGACAGCACAGGGTCAACACAACAAAGGCCAAAGACGATACTTGACAAGCGCAGGACAGAGACGCAAAACCAAGCAATTAAAGCCAGTTGCCTACCCCATTGCCACCAGCAATTCTCAACCCCCCAGTTGACATTCCTACTTTTCCCCCTCCCCCACTAGCAAAAACCCAGACAGGTCATCATTGCAATGGAGGAGAAAAGTCGAAAAACATACTCGTATACAATTGCAATCTCTCTCCAAGCTTGATGTCGAGGATGCTACAGCCCTCCCTTTCCCCTACACCAACTCCTTCCGCAAGCCAACACTCCAGCTTCAACCACTTGTCTGTTGTGCTCTCCTATACATCCTACCTCGCCACCTTCTCTGCCACCTTTCCCACTACCCTTGCATGCATTCATCTCAAAGGCCACCACAGTGCACACCCATCGCCTTGAGGGTGTGGGGGGCGGCAATGCATAAATCAAAGGTACTTGTCATTAATTTCCCCAAGCTGTCCCAACCACCAGCGCACACCTTGATCGACGTATTTTCCGCAGTATTTTCCGCAGAAACATTGTGAATAACTTATTTCTAAATTAATAAGTGGAAGAAATAATATCAGTCACTGCAGTTGGATTTCTATCTAGAAATTTTCACATACCTCATTAGAGGATTTTCGACCTGCACTTTTGTGGAGTGATTTGGATGAAGCTAATGTATTTTCATATTTGGAAAAGTTTGTTTTCTCTCTTAGAGCTTCTCTTTCGCATTCTTGTGGATGGATATACTCTTCATTGTCTTGTAAGTGTTTTTTAATGCTATATTTCTAAACTAATGAATGTCTAATGCATGGAATTGTTGTCTTATGGTTATCATTGAACACTAATTCATGAAAAATCGTTTAAGGCCTTGACACTATCAGAGAAATTTTGCATGTGTTTACTCATAAGATGATAAAAAAATGAATGTTCCTAGAGGATAAGTTGCATTTGCATCCTTGAAACTCCATAACAATTGCCATCGAAGTGTAAAACTCTAAAGTTGTCGTGTAGTTGCATCCATAGATAGTGAAGTTGCTTCTTTAGGCCTCCTTGAAGAGTGAAGTTACCAATTCAAGATCATTTTTTACTCCAATCCTCCCAATTGCTAGGCATTGGTCCTAGATCCTTGGTAATCACCCTTAACACAAATCATCTTTCTCTTCACCTTTTTCTTCCCTCTTTTCTTCATCCTTTTAAGGATAAGGAGGCCTCCCTATGGCTTGGTTCAAATTTCAATAGGGAAGGGATTTTGCAAAACCGTCTAAGCAACCTTTTGCATTGGTGTTTCCTCTAGCCCTCCTTCTAATTTGGGGTAATTTTCATGGTCAAATTTCAATATAATTGACGCACTAGCCATCGTTCCAAGTGAGAAACCTAGTTGTTATTCTTCCAATTGGGGATTATTTGAAGGCTCAAACTTTGGTACTTGTTGAAGTATCTCAATCTAGCCTTTTATCTTGTTTATTCTGACCTTCGATGTACTTGTATCTCATCGAATATCTTAACCCTACATCTCAGGTAGACTTCCTTTCAAGAGGTTTTTCTTGAAAAGTCATCCTAGCTTCTCCCAAAGCTGACACTTTAATTGAACCTTTCCATTGAATGAGCCAACCTTGCCTCACATTGCATCCTCTTATAGACACATTAATCATAAGTAAGGAATATTGGGACTCCTCCCATCGGTCAAAATCTGAGAAGAGAAGGGGACATAGGGTATGGTGACAGTGGGCCTTTGTCCCAAATTGTTGTTGTGCACTCTAGATTTAGCCTATTTACTAGACCTACTAGTTTGTGCAACAACATTTTTGGCATCGTTGTCGAGGACATGAGACGTGTGCCTTGTTCCCATACGACATTATTGACATATCTTTTGGCAACTCCATTGGAAGAACGAAGCCCTTATTCTTAATTGAACTTCAATGCCAATGCTTGTAGGGTGAAGCAAGCATGTCTCAAGGCAAATTCGAATTCACCTTGGCGACTCCAACGTAATTGATATGTAAAGGCAGGATGTCTGATATTCGTGAAGACCCCTCTCTCTAGAATAAAGGGGCACTATGAAGAATGCCATGAGAAAAGGGATCAAGATGTAGTTAATTATCGGAAGTCTACTTTATTCAAACCATTGAACTTTGATGCATACCCTGATCCTATCTATCAATTACCCGACAAGATCCTAGAGTGGCTGCCTAAATTTGATGGGAGTGATAGTACCCCAGATCATGTGCATGAGTTTGTATGCTGCATTACTTTAGCATTCTGCAATGAGCTTCCGATATATAAAGAAGACATAGAAGATATGATTATAAGGCTCTTTACATTAACACTTAAGGGAAGCGCTTGGGATTCGTATTGTTGAGAAATCAATATGGCAACTAATTAGGGTGATTTCTCTTAACTCGATGGTTGCTTGTGATGTTCTTTCACTTCTTTGATAAGATTCTTCTTCTACTTATTATTATGTTCTTTATCATCAAACAACTACCAAAACACATGAAGATCATCAAAGACTAATAGACATAAGATGTAGGCTACAAGCCAGGGCCAAAACCTATCCTAGAGAGGAAAACCCAAAAGAATCTCTTCTCTTCTTATCGACACAATTCAAATGAGAATTCCAAGACCCTGAACCTTTTGACCAAGACACCCTCCAAGCACCAAGTCAACCTTCCAATAAAGTCCTTGCAATAAGTCAAATCCTCCCAAATTCAATGAAGCTCAACATCTTTCAAATCAACTCTAGATCATCTCTTAGTCCTGCAATTTCAGAGGTTCGGACCTGCATCTTCTTCAGAACTTTGGACCTACAACTTTCGGCTTCATGCAGTAGAATAGTAACCCTAATTTCCTCGCACATGTGAACAGAAATGGCCAAAAATTCATCTTCTTCTTCTTTACTAGGGTTTACTTCTTGTTTCCTTGCCTTGTTTTTTGATTTCGCTCTCCCTTCTTCTTCAGATTGAACTTACGTGTGTTTGTCTCCCAAATGAGGTCGAAGTTCTTCTATTTATATGCTTCTAGTGGGGTCGAATTACCCCTCACTGGTCCGACTTCTCCTAGACAGGTGGACTTGGTCTTGGAGGGTTACTTTGACACTTTAGACACAAAAATAATTTTTGTTTCTTGTTACAAGTTGCCCAATAGAGTTTTGCAAATATGAAAATGACTTCTTTTATTCATGACATGACAAACCCTAGAAGCATGAAGAACATGCTTGACATAGAAAGACCACTTGGCTTGAGCATGAAACCCATGCTTATAAAAATCATAATAATTATATTTTCTTTCTTCTTTTTCTTTTACATCAAATATACAATATCAAGAGTACATGAATCATTATGAAGACCAAACCTAGTTACATATTTCAACACTCCCTCTTAACTAGGGAGGTATTCATAATTGCTCAACCAGTACAAGGAAAACCTTAATTTGAAATGTTCCAAGAAGAGTACAACAACATATACAATGTTAGATACCATCAAGGACAAAAACTGCCAAGGTATCAATCCAACAGGGACTAAGGTATCATCAAGGCAACTTGCCACTGTAGGTACCATCAGGCTACAATCCAAGTAACAATCCAACAAGATATAGGTACCATCTAGGCCTCCAAGCCAAAACACCAACCCTCACAGGGATATAGGTATCATCAAGGTCAAGATATCAACACTAAAACAGAGCTCCATATCATCAAGACCAAGATACCATCCCACATAGGGATCTAAACATCATGAAGGCCAAACTATAAATGAGATCTCAATACCAACCAGGCCAAGATGTCCTCCCAAGTACCATCATACGGGCACGCAACCTAAGGTACTCATCTCTTTGTCTCAGTGATATTCATCAATGTTGATTTGGGGTAGCATCAGATATGCTCTAAGCCTCAAATTTTCGAGGAAGGCTTGGGCACAGGTACTCCAAAGAACCCAAAAAGCATCTTCGGAAATTCCACCTAGAAGTGATTTTATTAGAATAAATAATATTTTTAATGGGGTTCCTAAGTTTAAACTTAAGAAAATTAAAATATTAATGGGTATTAATCTAATTAGGGGTGAAACGTACAGTTTAGGGGTAGGGATAGCATTCGAAGAGAGAGTGATTTTCTCAGTCGGAGAATCATCAGCAGAGAGTAATCCAGCAGTGGCAGCGTTGAGCTAGAGGGGTTGACGTAGAGCCATGCAGAGGCAGCGCTGAAGCCAAGAGGGAGTTTGAAATTTGCAAAGGGAATTCGGATATCAAAGTCGAGAACTGGGGTGTGAGACCGAGTGGCAAAAATCGAATCTCCTGGGCAGCAAATCGACTAGCCAAAGGATTAACGTTGTCCCCAAAGAGCTTGACGCTGGGCTAATGCATATACTGTGCAGAGGCAGCCAGAAAAGCCGGGGCCAATCATTCTGGGGCTAGATTAGCCAAGATTTTCAGTGATAGTGTAAGGTAATCTCAGAATTCTTCTCTACCAGTTGTATTTCTCTGTAACTGAATGTGGTCGGGAAGGCATCCAGAGTTGTATTCAAAATTAGCTACTACTTAATAATAATAAACCCTCTGAACTGCTGCACCGGTTTTCCCGCATAGGGTTTTTCCAGGGACATTTGTCCAAAAATAACGATGTCCTATGTGTTTCTATTTCCTTGCTCAGTTTCTATGTTTCAAAATCATACTTAATTTGGTGTAGGTTGCTTCAATAATTTACTTCAATATTTCATGAAGAAATCTAAAATAAGTTTGTAACATAATTTACAATCTAGGTGAAGTAGATTCAATTGGTTGCAGTAGGATTCCTGAGATTGTTAGATCTGGGAATTTTCACATGGTATCAGAGTTGTTGATGTGAAACAGGGAAGAGCAGATCTAGCACTGAAGCAAGGGCCAACTTGTTGCAGCAAGCAACAATTCGAATCCCCCGAGGGATTGTGCAATTCTAGCGAGGAGGGCTATATTTTTGTGGGTGTCTCTCTCTGAGTGAGCCGACAGAGAGGTAAGACTGCTCAATCGAGAATTTGTCGAGGTAAAGGGAGCTATGCAGAAGCTACACAAAGCTAGAGGGACGTAGTTTTCTGCAAGTTGAGTGCTGGGCAAAAAAGTCGTCAAGAGGAAGAAGCAGATCGCATAGTGATGGAATACTTCCTCAGTGATTTCTTGCCAAGGAAATCAGTATTTCTCATTTACTAAGCAGCAAAGGAGCAGCAGCTTACCAGCTCCATCAGGGAGTGCGTAAGGCAGCCTAGGAGCTACGCAATAGGGAGAATGAGGGAGTTCGACATTTTTCGGAGGACATAGCAACCAATGGCTTGAGGGATCAGGACAGGTTGGACAGGGCTTCCAACTATGCCATCTAGAAGGCTAGAATGATTTTCCATCTAGATGAACATGCCGTCAAGACGTATGTTGATAATGTGGTAGTTGTCCCTGCGGATGCAAATCCACTGAAGAAGTACAGAGCTAAGATGGCTAAACTGAAGAGGATGATCCTGGATGGAGTCAAGGATCACGTGGTGTGCTAGATTGCTAGCAAAGGGACTGCTAAGGAGATGTGGGATGCCTTGGCCACATTGTATCAAGGATCTTCCGAGCAACGGAAGATGTACTTAGAGCAGAAGTTGAGATCTGCTCAGAGGCAGAAGGGAGAATGTGTGGATCCATTCCTCACGAAACTGAAGTAGACCTGTGATGAGTTGTCAGTTGTTGTGCATACACCTCAGGATTCGGAGTTAGTAAGACTGGTTCTCAATTTTGTCTCAAATGAGTGGCAAGTCTCTGTCTAGAGTATCCTGGGCGAAGCAGCATTGCCGAATTGGGATGAGATGTGGGCAACTCTAAAACAAGAGGAGTTGAGGATAGACTTGGTCAAGGTCAGACTTGACGAGAGCAACAGCAGCAGTGGGTCGCAGCACAAAGTAGAGGAGGAGGATAACGCAACCCTTGCATCGAAGGGACAACAAGGGCAACAGAAACAAAAGAAGAACGTCTCCAAGGTGAAGTGCTTCAAATGTGGCGAGATGGGCCACTATGCATTGCAGTGTCCTTTGAAGAAAAAGGACAAGGATGAGAAGCATGATCCTAAGGTTGCAACCACAAAGATTGAATAGGAGTTTGCCATGATAGCCAAGATAACTCCAGCAGGGAGGTGGGCTGATATAGAACTATAGTTCAATATAGCTACAAATGGGCATGATCCTTGAGGAGCCCAACTCTTAGATCATCACCTTGCTACGGGATCCTATGATCAGTGGTAGCGGGATGGTGGAGTTTTCAGTTGGTGCCATGGAGTGTTGATTTGACAGATGTAGTGGTTAGTAGTGCAAGAATGTGAGCAACGCAAAGCAGAGAAGCAGCAATGCAAGGAGGCATAATGCAGAGCTTCAGCAGCGTAGTGGCTTCAAAAGAGAGTGTGGGACTAGCAACAGTCAGGACTTCAGCACCGAGGTGTATCCACTGGAGACTTGTCCAATTTTAGGTGTTTTCAGTTGCTTCTCTCAGCAACTGAGTTGCAGTACAGATGCAATGTTAGCAGTGGCAGTGCTAGCAGCATTTGAGAGGGAGTTGTAGTACAGATGTAGCATTGGCAGTGGTAGTGTCAAAGGCAGCAGTACAATTGCAACAACAGCACAGTAGTTGGTGGAGAGCAGGTCAGACATCAGCAGCGTAGAGACGATGCTTCAAAGTCAAAGCAGTATGCAGTAACAGTGTATTGCTAGAGCACATTCCTGCTAAGAGGGAGTGTTCATTTGTGGTAGCATCAGATGTGCTCTAAGCCTCAAATTTTGTATGAAGGCTTGGGCACAGGTATTCCAAAGAACCCAGAAAGCGTTTTGGAAAATTGCACCCATAAGTGATTTTATTTAAAATAATTAATATTTTTAATAAGGTTCCTAAGTCTAAACTTAGGAAAATTAAAATATTAATGGTTATTAATCTAATCAGGTGTGAAACTTCTTGAAAAAGCCACGGATCAAGCCAAAACGATTTGAGTCTTTGATTATGTTTTAATATAGGCCGTTGGTTGTCCAACAGGAAAATATAAGAAAGGGCTTGAGGGTCATTTGGAAAACACACCATCAGATCAAGAGATTGAACTTCTGAAGTGACAAGTTCTGAGGAGGAAATTCGATTGACGAGATTTCTTGCAGTTGAGGGGCAGCGATAACATCCGGAGAGAGAGTGATTTTCTCAGCCGGAGAATCATCAGCAAAGAGAGGCAGAAAGTAATCTAGCAGTGGCAGCCTGAGCCAGAGGGGTTGATGCAAAGGCAGTGCAGAAGCCAAGAGGGAGTCCGAAATTTGTAGAGGGAATTTGAATTTCAGAAGTCGGGACTGGTTGGCAGAAATCAAATCTCCTGGGCAGCAAATCGACTAGCCAGAGGATTAATGTTGTCCCCAAAGAGCTTGACGCTAGGCTGACGCAGATACTGCGTAGAGGCAACCAAAAAAGCCGGGGCAATCATTTTGGGGCTGGATTAGCCAAGATTTTCAGTGATAATGTGAGGTAATCTCACAATTCTTCTTTGCCAATTGTATTTCTCTTTAATTGGATTGTCGAGAGGGCATCCAGAGTTGTATTAAGAATTTGCTACTACTTAATAATAATAAACCCTCATAACTGTTGCACCGGTTGATCCGAATTGGATCCATAAAGAATGATAAACAGAGCCATGGTTGTACCAGGTCGGGATAGACTTCAAAGAATTTAAAACAGGGATCAAAAACACCTCTCAACCAGTGGCAATGGCAGCCAGCGTGGAACGACAAGGACCTCGGTCAAAGCGCGCTGACCAAGGCCCATGGAGATTGCGCAGGAGGCGAATTTAGCCCCTAGGATGCCCGAATCGGGAAACAAAGGAGGTTTTTGATGCGCGATTAGCAAAAACCCTCAAGATGGGGAAGCCCCAAGCACTAAGTCGTGTGGGAGCCGGAAAATTGTGGGATGAAAAGCTAAAGCGATAAAGGCGGGGCCCGATCCGAAAACCGGCGATATTGATCGGGGGCACCCTCAAACGATAAGTGGAATTGGCGAAAATAGAGCGATCCCACTCAGCGGTCGACGCGTGGCAAGCAGAGGAGGGAGAAAACCACCGCTGGTCGCGCGCTAACAGTCAAACAAGTCAACCGCGCGAAACATGCGTATGGCGTCAGATCTAGGGGCTCCAAATCTAACGGTTGAGATCGCGCCCAATGGAAAAGACGGAATTGATGGGGGATTAAGCTGCGACATGAAAGAATTTGAAGTCCGGATTGACCGCCATGGTGGCAAAAGACTCATTCCATGACGTAACGGAAAAACTGAACCGACGAAGCGAATTGGCGCAGCTGCAGGAGGACATGTGGCCACTCCCTGTGAGCCTGATGATGACGCCGAACAGGGAACTCCAAGCGAAGCTATAGCGGTCGATCCAACGGGAAGTGGAAGAGGAATCAAACAGCCATGGGTACGAATGGCCTTAAAGCCATGCACAGGAAAAGCATAAAGACAACCAGAACCCCGAGAGGAGGACGGAATACAAAAAGGAAGAACAGAGAGAAGAAAGACAATGAACCAACAACAGAACAGAAGACAGAGGGCCGAGTTGACCGAAGGCAATATCGAGCACCAGAGAGCTTGAGGGATTCAAGCCATCCCAGAGAGGACTTGTCTGGACTGAGCACCACATTGGGCTCTCTCCATTGTAGAAGGTCACAAAGTTGGCAAGGAAAAGAGTCTGTGTACTCTAGTGGCTTGGGGCATCTAAGAACCACCCTGCCAAGCAAATTCCACATTGAGTTCCTACATTGTAATTCTCTGCTTCAACACACAATAAAAGAAGGCCACCACTAAAAGCTGGACCGAAGACATAGCCCTGGAAGATAGGGTGAACTCCTTATTAATCTCTGGTGTTCTTGTCTTTGCTCACTGTATTTCTCTGCTATTTTCCATTTTTAAGTGTCTATGTATTGGCAATCTGATTGATCTGTTCCTTAAATAACTTAGACACACCAACATATGAGTCTGTAATACCTTTAGCTAATAAATCTTTAACTGAGGTCACTCATAGGGTGATTATCAGATCAAGTGGTATCAGAGCTCTAGGCTGTAAGGTTGGACAAGCTTATGTTGGTTTAGCTGTTGAATGCTCACTATATCAAAGCTCAAATTAGGAGAAGGAGAGTAGGTCGAAACTAATCCTAAAATTGGGAGAGTCTATCCTCGGAAGACAATGTCAGAGGAAGGTTCTATGGGGCCAAACCCTCAATTCGTAGAGAGTTTCCTAACTATAAAGTCTATGGTAGAAGAAATGTATAGGGACTTTAGAAAGCACAAGGATGAAGATTCATCGGGTTCTAAACAAGACAAAGAAGAAGATAAGTCTCATTCCCATGACCACTCGAAAGGAAAAGGGAAAGAGGAAAACTTTCTCACACCTCCTAATAGCCCTGTGCATAATAAGAAAACATCTTTGATTAAGCTAGATGTTACATTTGACTTGCCTATATATGATGGAGAGCTAAATGCTGAAAAGTTGGACAATTGGATTAGACAAATTGATGTGTATTGCAAAGTGCGGAACATCGACTCAGACAAGAGTAAAATTCAGCTGACAAGCCTACGCCTAGGAGGCACTACCTTGGTTTGGTGGGAAGGCAGAACCCAAGCTGACATGAAAAGACATGGTAAGACCATCTTTGTCTGGAGTGACTTTGTTTCTGCAATTAAGAAGCAGTTCTATCCATTGGCCTCCATGCAACAAGCCACGATGAGTTGGCAAACTCTTCGGCAATTGAAAGGGCAAAGTGTGCAAGGGTACACTCAAGAATTTAGAAAGAGAGCATTGATTCTAGGGATCTCATTAGACTCACCAAAGACTCTTTTGAAGTACATTGGTAGTCTACACAGCTACATGAGGCATACCATCCTCATGTTTAATCCCACTAGTATAGATGAGGTATCTGTACAAGCTACTCATCTAGAAGCTAGAGGAAAGAATGGAAATCCAAAAATTAGGGGACCATCCCAACCCAATGCAAGCAAGAGCAAGGAGAAAAGAAAGCAGAAGTGGAAAGCAAGGAAGGCTAACACTGCACAGACAGGCAAAGCTTCATGCACTCACTGTAAAAAGGATGGGCATGATGATGAGCACCGTTGAATTCTGCATCCAAAGCTGAGACCTAAGAAGTTCGAGGGCAAGAAAAAGAAGACTGTTGCAGCTATTCAGAAAGATTTGGGATCAGACTCGGGAGATGAAACCATCATTGCAGCCACAAGTATAAAAGGTAAGAATTTTGAAGCACCTACTAGTAATTTTGCTCAATCTATTATTGATGAAGAACATGAGAGAAAAAAACATGAGCTTTTCCATATTTGAATTATTTCCAGACATCAAAAGATTGATACTTTGTTTGATAGTGACTCACAAGTAAATTTGATTTCTGCAGCAATTGTAAAGAAATTGGGATTAGCAACTACACCTCACAAGAAACCATTCCCATTAGGATGGTTGAATGATAAAGCACAACTACAAGTGACTAGACAATGCCAACTCAAGTTTTCTTTCGGGTCAGCGTTTGTAGATGAGGTTGAGTTAGACATAATTCCTTTGGATATATGTGGAATTGTTTTAGGAAGTCCTTACCTGTATGATAGAAAAGCTATTTTCTATAGAGCTGAGAACAAGTATCTACTTGTTAAAGATGGAATCAAATACTTTGTAAGAGCTCATAAGCTCAAGAATAATTATACTCTCATAAACTCGGGGCAGATGAAATGAATGATAAATTCATGAAAGCAATTCTTACTAATGGTTGTAAAGGAACAGAAACCTGATAAAACCAATGTATTTGAGGGTTGTAATGCTAAGCAGCAAGCTGATATAGAAAAGAGTGTTTCAGAGTATGATGTTCTGTTTCAAGAACCTAAAGGTCTGCCACCCAAAAAGGAAATAGTACATGATATTATTTTGCAACAAGATGTTCCATTGCCTAACATTGGAATGTACAGGTTGTCTACTTTAGAGTATGCTGAAATCAAGAAGCAGGTGCAAGAGTTGCTCGAGAAGGGGTTCATCAGGCCTAGCACATCACCATGTGGGTCACCAATCGTTTTGGTGAGACAGAAAGATGGCTCGTGGAGAATGTGCATTGATTATCGAGCACTGAATAAGATAACAATCAAAAATCGTTATCCCCTTCCTCACATAAATGATCTTTTAGATCAATTAAAAGACGTTGTTTATTTCACGAAGCTGAATTTGCACAGTGGATACCATCAGGTCAAAGTTGCAGAGCAAGATGCATAGAAGACTGCCTTCAAAACAAAGCAGGGATTGTATGAGTGGCTGGTTATGCCTTTTGGCTTGACCAATGCCCCTGCTACTTTCATGAGATTAATGAATGATGTACTCAGACCTTTTCTTGATGATTTCGTTATTGTGTATTTGGATGACATTCTGATTTTTAGTAAAACGTGGGAAGAACACTTAAATCATGTTAAGAAGACATTAGATGTTTTGAAAAGGGGAAAAATCTATGTTAAACTCTCAAAATGTGAATTTGGCAAAACATCTCTAAATTATTTGGGTCATATAGTAGGGGGTGGCGAATTGAAAATAGATCCCTCTAAAGTGGCAGTCATTATAAACTGGCCTAAACCCAAGTTTGCTACAGAAGTGAGAAGCTTCTTAGGAGAAGCACAATATTGGAGGAAGTTCATTTCTAATTTTTCCTCAATTGCAGCTCCCTTACATGCTTTGACAAGATTGAACAAGGTGTTTTAGTGGGGAAGCAAACATCAGAAATCCTTCGACACCTTGAAAGGAAAGATTAGTACAACACCTGTACTAGCACTGTCTGATCTACAAAGACCATTTGAGATCCAAACAGATGCTAGTGACTATGCCATGGGAGTAGTGTTGACACAGCACGGTAAACCCATATGTTATCATTCTGAGACTTTTAATCGTGTAGTAGTTAACTATTCTATATATGATAAAGAATTGTGTGCATTAGTTCAGAGTGTGAAAAAGTGAAAACATTACTTAATGGGCAAAGAGACAGTAATACATACCGATCATCAACCACTTCAATATCTACACTCCCAGACTAAGTTGCAACAATCGAGACATTACAGATGGATGGGTTTTCTACAACAGTTTCATTTAGTCATCAAATATAAAAAGGGCATACACAACAAAGTTGCAAACATGTTATCTAGACCCATTATAAATGCATCTACTATACTTAAGCATAATTCTGTACTACATGAAAGCTACATTGAACAATATGCTCAAGATATAGATTTTAAAGATGTATATGCAACTTTGAGTCAAGGGAAAAGGGTAGAAGAATTGGATTATCATGTGAAGGACCGACTCTTGTATCATTGTGGGAAACTCTGCATTCCACAAACAGAGAGAGTAAAGATAATTAGAGAGGCACACACTTCTCAGATATCAGGTCACTTTGGAGTAAGTAAAACAGTTGCACAGCTGCAAAGATTTTGTTATTGGCCGAAAATGAATGAGACAGTTTCTAGATACGTAAAAGGGTGTACTATGTGTGCTAAAAGCAAGCCCAGCAATAGAAAACTAGGCTTGTACACTCCGTTACCAATTCCTTCTCACCCTTGGGAAAGTGTTTCCATGGATTTTGTTGGAGGACTGCCTAAATCTAGGAAAGGTCATGATTATTTGTATGTGGTTGTGGACAGTTTTAGCAAAATGTGTATTTTGATACCTTGTAATAAACAGATTACAGCTGAACAAACTGCAAAACTATTCTTTGAACAT
>APFE030851386.1:25648-52455 GCA_000404065.3 Pinus taeda | reverse complement strand
ATGGGTTCATTTTGGATTACCCACTTCTATTGTATCTGATCGAGACACCCGATTTGTGGGGAAGTTTTGATCAAGTCTGTGGGAGCTGATGGACACCCGACTGAAGAAAAGCACAGATTTTCATCCACAAACCAATGGCCAGACAGAAGTAGTTAACAGGACAGTGATCTAATTACTCAGAGGATATTGCAGCAAACACCCTAAGCTTTGGGATGAACACTTATGTTATGTGCAGCATGCTTACAACAAAGAAAAACACTCTTCTACATAGAGATCTCCTTTTGGGACCTGTTTTGGTTTCATACCAAGGTCTCCTTTGGATTTTGTCATTGGTAAACATACCACAGTTGATGGACACAGTGATGTGGACAAGGCAACTAGGTTCATTGAACAGATCCAGGAGATCCACCACGCAGTACAAGAACAGCTGGAAAAGAGCCAAGCCAAATACAAGGCAAGGCATGACAAGCATCGGATGGAGCATAGTTTTCAAGTTGGAGACCAGGTCTGGTTGTATATCAGCAAGAACAGGATGCAAGGTGAAGGTAAAAAGCTAAAGCCTATCAGATATGGACCTTTTAGGATACTTGAGAAGATTGGTGAAAATGTTTTTCGCCTTGATCTACCAGCTTACATGCACATCTACTCAGTCATAAATGCAGATTGCTTGAGATTGTTTGAACCTTCAATGATTGAGGATCCTGAAGAGCAAAGTCAATTGCCTTCTGTTGATGACCTGCTACCTGAATATCTGAATGAATTGCAGGAAGACACAGTCTTGGACAGGAAGGTGAGGACAACGCGCAAGGGAGATGTTGAGTACCTCAGAATTGGACTCAAAGGTTCGAAGCCGAGCAATGCAAAGTGGATTGAGATTGGGCAAGTGAAACAGCAGTACCCTCACTTAGTCGATGCTTGAAAGAAAACCAACTTTTGGTGGTCCAAAAGCTTTTCAGTGGGAAGGCCGTGATCCGAATTGGATCCATAAAGAATGATAAACAAAGCCATGGTTGTACCAGGTCGGGACAGACTTCAAAGAATTTAAAACAACGATCAAAAACACCTCTCAACCTGTGGCAATGGCAGCCAACATGGAACGACGAGGACCTCGGTCAAAGCGCGTTGACCGAGGCCCATGGAGACTACGCGAGAGGCGAATTTAGCCCCTGGGAGGCCCGGATTGGGAAACAGAGGAGGTTTTTGATGCACGATTGGCAAAAACCCTCAAGATGGGGAAGCCCCGAGCACTCGGTCGTGTGGGAGCCGGAAAACTGTGGGACAAAAAGCTAAAGCGCTAAAGGCGGGGCCCACTCCGAAAACCAGCAGTATTGATCGAGGGCACCCTCAATCGATAAGCGGAATTGGTGAAAATAGAGCGATCCCACTCAGCGGTTGACACATGGCAAGCGGAGGAGGGAGAAAACCGTCGATCACGTGCTAATGGTCGAACAAGTCAACCGCGTGAAACGTGCGTATGGCATCGGATCTAGGGGCTCCAGATCTAACAGCTGAGATCGCGCCCAATGGAAAAGATGGAATTGATGGGGGATTAAGTCACGACATGAAAGAATCTGAAGTCCGGATTGATCGCCACAGTGGCAAAAGGCTCATTCCACGACGTAACAGAAAAATCGAACCAATGAAGTGAATTGGCGCAACTGCAAGAGGACATGTGGCCACTCTCTGTGAGCTTGATGATGACGCCGAACAAGGAACTCCAAGCGAAGTTGTAGCAGGCGATCCGACGGGAAGTGGAAGAGGAATCGAACAACCATGGGTACGAATGGCCTTAAAGCCATGCACAGGAAAAGCAGAAAGACAACCAAAACCCTGAGAGGAGGACGGAATACAGAAAGGAAGAACAGAGAGAAGAAAGATAGTGAAGCAACCGCAGAACGGAAGACAGAGGGCCGAGCTGACCGAAGGCAGCATCGAGCACCAGAGAGCTTGAGGGATTCAAGCCATCCCAGAGAGGATTTGTCCAGACTGAGAACCACATTGGGCTCTCTCCATTGTAGACCAGAAGGTCACAAAGTTGGTAAGGAAAAGACTCTGTGTACTCTAGTGGCTTGGGGCATCCAAGAACCACCCTGCCAAGCAAATTCCACAATGAGCTCCTGCATTGTAATTCTCTACTTCAAGACACAATAAAAGAAGGCCCACACTGAAAGCTGGATCGGAGACGTAGCCCTGGAGGATAGGTTGAACTTATTAATTTCTTGTGTTCTTGTCTTTGCTTACTGTATTTCTCTGCTGTTTTCCATTTTTAAGTGTCTATGTATTGGCAATCTGATCGATCCGTTGCTTAAATAACTTAGACACACCAACATATGAGTCTGTAATACCTTTAACTAATAAATCTTTAACTGAGGTCACCCATAGGGTGATTATCAGATCACCGGTTTTCCCGCATTGGGTTTTTCCGGGGACATTTGTCCAAAAATAACGGTGTCCTATGTGTTTCTATTTTCCTTGCTCAATTTCTATGTCTCAGAATCATATTTAATTTGGTGTAGGTTGCTTCAGTAATTTACTTCAATATTTCATGAAGAAATCTGAAATAAGTTTGTAGCATAATTTACAATCTAGGTGAAGCAGATTCAGTTGGTTGTAGTAGGATTCCTGAGATTGTTAGATCTAGGAATTTTCACAATCAATCCAAGCATGCTTATCAAATATTCAAAAACTTCTCAGGGAGAGATCAACACATCCGCTACTTGTTCATCTATCAGAACATATTGTAGCTCCATGACCCCAACTAGTGTCAAACGTCCAATACATTGGTTCTTACTATCAACATGCTAGCATAAGATCCAGAGTCTGCAACCAATTTTATGTTGTTAAGATCATCATAACATCCAAACAAATTTCGATGGAAGCTTCCTTTTCCAACTTCTCAAGCAGCACTAAACTCAGCTTCAGCACTTCTTAAAACAACCAAGTCTTGTTCATGACTTCATCAAACACGAATGATCATCAGTAGTGCTTTAGCCATTCTCCGATCTCACTCTTCCCTCATGTTCTTCGCTAGACATATTGTTGCATGACACATGAAGCAAAGAATCATGTCCTACTTCTCAACTATGGAGGGTATACACTTTGCTTCATAAAGGAAATACATCCAAGCTCCCTTTCAATTAGGGAGATAAGTACATCTGCAACAACTTTACAGGCTCTTTCTTTTTAATCATCATATCATCAGAGAAATTCGACCTTCGGGAACATCATTCTTTATCTTCATATGCGAACAAGGTAAGTTTTCAATCGTTAGTGTAAACTTCAATGTCATCAGGGTTCTTATAGCTCCCTCTTTCCATCGTGCTCAACATCATCATAAAGTCATCATCAAGTATGAGGTAGGAATGCAACTTTAGAACCTCTTGAAAACTGTGTACCAACAAATCTCATCAACAAGTACAAATATATATGTACAAGAGCATGAAATTAATTTTATCAAACTAGGGTTATCATATTATCAAAAGGAGAGCATCTAGGGTTATCAAAACCTTCAAAATAAACCTTAGATATCTAACAACTAAACCATGTTAGGGTTTCAACTATAGCGAAAGCACTTACACCAAGGGTTTCACCTTCATGCCCTAGGATCTTATATTCACCTCTACTAGGGTTTTGTCATAAACCCTAGATATTATTATCAATCTCTAAAAAGCTAGGGTTTTACCAAAGTGAACAAATAGCAAAAGATAATATTATAAGGGTTGATTTAATCTAGAGATCAAATGCTTTAACAATACATGAATCTTCATGATTCTATAGCAAAACCTAGAAATGAGAAAGTCGTAAAGAAAAACTTTAAAGACAAAATGATCATACCTTCTTTTATGATGGAAACTTGCTATAACTCTTATAATCTTAAGCATACCTTGAGTTGCTCCTTCTACAAACCTTGAATGGCTCCCTCTTGAAGGGCTCCCTCTCACCATGACAATCTTCTTCAATGAAGCATCAACATCCTCATGGTTCATCTTCATACGAGTCTACCTTTATTAGAGTGCCCAAGGATCCAATTTGATTACCAGGTTACTATTCTCTTCATTCATCATGTTCTTCATGGCATGAGATTAACATTTCTTTAAGTACCTGCAACATGCACTCAAGGACTACCAAAAGTATACAAGTACAAGAGCATGATTATGATTAGGGATTCCATGGAATCTTTAGAGGGAGAATTTCTAATGTTTCTAGATCAAAACCCTAAGTCTCTTGATATTACCTTTCAAAACATCAACCCTAGGGTTTGAATCTCAAATTCAATTTTACTCTTACTAGGGTTTACCATTTCTCCCTAGACTACCTACAAACTCTAGAGATCAAAAACTAGGGTTTCTATGTGGAAACAAAATAGAATAGGGTTAGGGTTTCCAAATACCAACTAGGGATTACAAGAACTTAGATGCCAATAACCTCCAACAATATGAAGGCTATAAACCCTAGAACTAAAAATGAGATCTCAAAATCCTAATCCAATTTGAATTAGACCTTATATAAATAAAAACAATTATATGTACCTCAAGGACTACATACCTTAGTTGACGATAATCATTGGAAGATGTTGCAAGGCCTTCTACTTGATCGCACAATCCAATGTATTGTCACTTCCACATTTGCCATGAATACTTCCTTCAAGATGCTCTTCTCAAGGTGACTAATTGTTGCTTACCACTGCAATCCTCCAAGCTAGGCATCTACACTAGCTCCAAAAATTCCACGAAAGTCTTTTCCTTAAATTGTTTATTTAACCAATAGGTCTAATACCTATCTCAAACTTTAGATCTCATAACTTCTGAAGTTTTCATTGTATATGCTTTTTAGAAAGCCTTTCATACAGGTTGGACTAGATTCCTCTATTAGGAAATCTCTTCTCTGAAATTCTAACTTCGGTAAAAAGATGTTTTATTCTTTGGATCTTTTACAGCTTCGACTTTCAGGATTCCCTTTGCTCTTTCGGCCTTTCAATCCTCGGATGGGTGATTTGCTAAGATACATTCCCAATCTTCGGATGTGTAATTGTTGAGACACCTTGTCTATTTTTGAATGGGTGACTGACTGAGGTTTCTCATGCCTCTAATTACTGTGATTTCTTCGCTGGCTAGGATGACTGATATCAGTCCACAAAACTTGTATTTTTAAGTCTTGTTTTTATATGCACATGAACTTTGGTCTAAACTAGACTTGATGCCATGCCTCTAATGATGATAAGTCTTCTTTCTCGGCTTCTTTTATGAAATTTAAGCCCATAATCTTTGATTCTTTGAAATTTAGTTTAATCTTCAGACTTATCTTTATTCCAAGACTTGGCTTTATCACTTGTTTTACCATAGGGATATATATTCCTTTAATCTGCACTCAAATAGCGTTCCTGAAGCCTTGACACAAGGTTTATAGATGCCAAAATCAAATCAGAGAAGGTGACGAAGATAGGTCTCAACCAATCAGAAATTTGGTGGCCTTATCTTAGAAGATTTTGGTTCTTCTAATTATCTCAGAAAATTCGGACCCCAAGCTAAAGGTTGTGGTCTTATGGCTGATCCATTAGTAACACTTTGTCATTGTCGTTGTAATCCTTTTGATCTTCTAAAGGCCTAAGTCATTGTCCTTAGCTCTAATACCATGTTGAGGAATCAATATGGCATCTAATTAGGGTGATTTCTCTTAACTTGAGAGTTGTTTGTGATGTTCTTTTACTTCTTTGATTAGATTCTTCTTTTGCTTGTTATTATTATGGTCTTTATCATCAAACAACTACCAAAAAACATGAAGATTATCAAATCAGTCACGATTTAATGATAAAGTCACTTAAAGGTACTTTATAATAAATCATTACTTTAGCCAACTTAATTAATTAATGTGCCTTTACACATAGGAAAAAAATAGAAGTCACTTTGCTAGAAAAATTTGTCGAACATCTTCTGCATTCTCGAAACTAAACCTATGCAGAATCACTTGTCCGAACTACTAAAATTCAACAACTGCACCCAAGGTTGTGTGCCTAGGTAAACTTTTATGTGCATGCAACTACAATATATGCACATCCAAAGCATAATTGATCACCACACAAGTTAAGACTGTAAAATTCACCCATACTAAAACATCTTCTAGACTAGATTCTCATGCTCAATTTCTTCAAGCATGGAGGACTCATTGATCTTCAACTCTTATTACAAATCACTTGATCCCTAAGTTCCTAGTGAACTTAATTAGACTACGTATGATTCTTGTCAGTTACAATTTGCATTTTGGTTTTCCTATATCATTATACACAACTCACAAATGGCTTGGTCACACTTTATCATCCATATTTTATCGTAATCCTATATGACTTGGTCAAACTTGACCACTCTCAAACAAGTTTATAGTTTTATAAATAGATAATACAATTAAGAGTGTACCACACGTAAACATTACAACAATCTCCTTTCTACTTACATGCTTATTCCCCCTCTTTTGTCTTTTATTCTTTTGTGTAGGTATTTGCATCGGTGTTTTCTAATCATATCAAGGAGGCCAATAATGGACAACTAATTTTTAATGACGCATGGCTTAATTTTAAAATTTTGAATTTTACATTACGATTGGTATTTGTCATGCCCAAGTAAGGATAGGTTGAGGCTACATTGGGGTTACAAACTTCATCAAGTTTGACATGTTTCTACCAATGTTACAAAACTCATCAAGTTTGACTTGACCTCATGGGTAAACTCATCAAATTTGACATGTATATATCAGTGTTACAAAACTTATCAAGTTTGACCCAAAGTCACGAGTCGAACCTAACTCGATGCATAAAACAAGTCAAGTCACAATTTATAAAAGTCTCGGTAGCTTTTAGGGTTACTACGAAAATGTTTACACCATGTTTGCGACTACTTCATGAGATGTGGGGTGCATGGTGTATGGTTAGCCCCTAGTTGATCCAAGACATAATTGCACATTGGAGGTCATTTACTCATTGGTTGCTAGATCACATATGAATGCTTGATTGAAATACTTCCTAGGAGCATTGGAGATCTTTTGACAACTTGGGCACTCTAATCCTTTCACAGCCCACCTTCGTCAAATGCTCCCCTCATAATCCCAATTCTCTTCCCTTGAATCAACCGCCACCAAGTACACTTGTCTCTCAACCACCATTTGTGAAGTAACCCTCAGGTCTGATCCACATGTCACAACGTCTACTTACCATCCTCCCAAGCCCAAATCCTACCCCATGAACCAACAGTACAATTCATACTACAAGATACTCCATGGGAAGCTCCAACATGCTTTTCTATGAATACTACCCCTCTTATATTCCCCTAAAAACATCTTACCATAACCTCCTTCATCATAAGAAACGCCTCTTCCTCTCACAAAGGAGATGTAGATTGCAAGCATTCCTCCTCCACTCTCCCACAAAATTCCAATGCACCATTTTTCCCCACCACTCCTCCCTTCCTCCTAATCTTGATGCACGTTCCATGTTTTCCCATACCTCCACCCCTTATGATGTCCCAAGGCAACCCATTATTCAGGTTACCTCCCCTCCCCCCTCTTACTACTTATTCTCATATTGAGACATCCAAGAGGTAGTTTGAGTGATGTATACTTGCAAAGTCACTATTGTAGATATCTTCAAGCACATTCTTGATTCTTCACACTCTGAATAATTTCTTATCCAACACATTCAATGAGGTTGTTTGCACTAGTTTTCCACCAACTTGGTCACATCACATTATTCACCTGATCCATAATCGAGCCCCATTGCAAACCCAAACAAGTACAAAACCATCATGGTGGGCCACACTTTCTCAAAGCTCTATGTCATGCTCCACATGAAGCTTCCCAAGGAGTTTGACATGAGAGTTCTTAGAGCTAGGTGGCAAGCTGGATTCCAACCCACACATCAAACTATTAATCACATACTCACACTTCGAGCCATCATTGAGGAGATGAAGCATTGCTCTAGTATCTACGTATCTACAACAATCACTTGAGGGTTCACAACGTCGACAAGAATAATCTCAATGTGATGGATGCAAAGGTCAATTACAAGTCTATTACTACTTTGTAGAAGTTCCAAAAGCCTTTGATTTTGTCCAATGTGATGCGTTATTCCAAAGGCTCAGAGACAATGACATCTCCAACATGTTATTGACTACCATCAAGCACTTGTGTGAGTCAGTTCTTAGTCATATCCACACTACACATGGGGTATCAAATTTTATTACGAGAACCACTAGAGTTAAACAAGGGTGCCCCTTATGCCCTACTTTGGGATTTACATAGATGAGTTGGAATTCTTCCATTATGATCATATCCAGGAGGGTAACAAGTGCCTACTCCACCAAGTCTTGTTATCTATCCTACTCTTTGTTGATGATGTGGTTCTCTTAGCTTCACCCCCCGAGGGCATACAAAGACAACTAGATGTTAGGGCATCAAGGCTTAGGTGATTTCTCTAATCTGATAATTTCTTGTGAGTCTCTTTTGCTTCTTGATTATGATTTTTTCTTGCTTATGTTATATAGTGTTCTTTTCATCAAGACAATTACCAATTCATGGACAATAAAGAGACAAGAGATGCAATGTATAGGCTGTTAGTTAGGGCGAAAACCTCTCACTTTTTGAGAAGAAAACCCAAACAAATTCTTCTTATAGAACCTTCAATTGACGAATACTAAGACCATGAAAAAGACCCTTGACACTAGAGCCCTTCAAAGACCAAGTCACAAGCCTCCTCTTCACCCTTAGATCAATGTTGCTCTTCTTCTTCCTCTTCTCGTCTTCCTTCATAATTTCGACCTTTTCTTGTAGGTTTGCAGTCCCTCTTCTTGACAACAAAAACCCTAGATCTGTTTTGGCTTCTCGAATAGTCTCCTCCTAGAGAGAGACTCTTCTCTTTCAATCTCGGCTTCCTTTAGCAAAGACTTCACCCAAACAAGATCACCTTTTGTGATTGTAATCTTTCGACCTCCTCTTGACAACTTCGGATATGCACTTTCGCACGTGTGAGAGTAAACTTAGCCCAAAACAGTGCTCCAACAATGTTACTTCCTTCACTATCCTTCCTTCTTCCTTTGTTTCCTTTAAGGGTCCTTCAAAGATTATTTGCGCACTTGAGATAGAGACTTGCTTCACTGAATTGATGTCCTCCAAATGAGGTTGAGCACTGCTATATATAGTTGTTTGTTCATGACAGTTATGCCAACATGATCCTAAGGGTAGGCCGACTTCATCTTTCTCGAATCATTCTTTCATTGTAGGCCGACTTGAGTGAGGACTAGTGACAAGGTCTTGGAGGGTGACTTAAAAAATAAATTTGCCCTTCTACAAAGTGTAACATGCCTTCAATACATGACAATGACTCTTTAGACTTCTATGACTAGATGACAAAATCCTTAAGAGCTCACAATGGGAGCCTTAACTAAAAATAAGATCTCTTGTTCATGAAACCAATGATGCAAGCATTACAACAATTTTATTTTTCTTCTTTACATCTTTTACATAGAGTCACAATTACATGTCATTATGAAGACCGAACCTAGTTACACTTTTCAACACTCCCTCTTAGCTAGGGAGGTATTCATAATAGAACTTGGTCATTCTCAATCTGACGAATTTCTCCTAAGAAGAATCGGATTGGTAACCCATTTGTATAGCATCATATCAACCATCATTGTCACATAGCAATTTTGATCAGCGGTTGCCACTGATGTCAATCCAAGCAGCACCAGGGGCTACCCCGATCTTGCAAGGGCATTTTGACTTGACAACTCATATTATTTTGCGTCAAAGATCTTCTCTATGGATTCTACTCGTCGAGATGTTTCCATTGACATATGGTACACCTCCCAGTTCATCACGGTTTGAGAGTTATTTGTGTTTGAATTTAGTAACCCCAGTTAGTGGGCTAAAACCCTATGGGGTTGTGGCATGGCACTCATAATTGGTTGTGCTCATTGAATAGTCAATAATTAATAATATTTTTTTGCTCCTAAAATCCCTCCAACGTTCACTTGTTGAGGACCCTCTCAACTCAAGATATTCATATAAATAATGACCCTCATATCCTCCTCTTGTAGGGATTTTGTGGCTTAAAACATGTCATCTTGGCATTTTCGCTATAACTTTTTTCTGCAAAGCTTTAGAAGCTGAAATTAAAACCCATTTGAGCCGAAATCTTGATGAACCTCATGATCGAATTTCAGATCTTGGTTTCGCTATATTTTCGGAGATATGATCTGAGGAAGTTAGGGTTTTTGTAGGCTCCCTAATTCCATGTCAAACAGGGGACATTGGGAAAATCGTCATAACTTTCTCTCTGATTATTGGATTCAAATTTTGTAAATAGTCACAGAAAGAGGACGGACAGTAGTTTGTTGAGTAGCGTTTTCAGGACCTAAGGTTGCAACAGTGACACGTGGCACTTTGTACAAGTTCGATCTACTGAACCAGTGTATAATCAGGTCATCGTGGGAGATTGGGCATAACTCTTTCTTGAAGAATCCAATCTTGATCAGACCTATAGGGTTGGAAAGAGGACTCTGCCACAGGACGAAATTTCAAACCCTGGAGGGCCGAAATTACATAGATACAATAGATTCAATATCGACCTCCTAGAAGGCAAGAGAAAACATGCATTCAAGGAAGTAAGGACCACACATCAACAGTCAATGGGTAAGTCTCCTACAACAAGGTATGTATGATTAGTGTTTACATTTGAATTTTGAGTATCATCTCTAACATATGTTTTTGCAGGACAACGTAAGTATATACAGTGTCTCGGTTATATCTCTATGTCTCTATATGTCACAATTAGTTTTTGGGATGTCCTATTCTTGATACCACACATTTTATGCTACATATTCTTGATGCTACACCAAGTTTGCTAAATATATATGATGTTGTAAGTTCATGTTACTTGTATTGTCATAGTTTATGGAATGGTCTCTGTTGTTGTACTTAGAACTTGGTCCACCACAAGTCTAAGGTCTATCATCAAATTTTATTGTATATATCTTTAGGTCAGTTTTGGATTTAGTCTTGCATAGAGTCCAAGCCTATATCAAGAGTGGGATTCTTTGTCTATTACTGAAAAAACCAAAGCATTGGGGCGTCCTTCAAGTGGGAGCTGGAGAAGAATGCTTTTCTAGAATTCTAGTAAGTTGTTGCTTTCATTTCAGTTGGAGTTGAAGATTAAAGAATTTATTAGAAGAGTGTTCGGTGGTTTTTGACCCGGAGGGGGTTTTCCACTTAAAATTTTTGTGCCTCCTGTGTTTTTTTATTTACTGGTATTACTACATAAACACTAATAATAATTGAAGATTAACTAATGCTCTTAAAAGATTTAAAAGTGCTAATTGCTAAGGAATATTGATTCACCCCTCCCCTCTTAGTATTTTCCAACAAGCAAGGCCTTGACTAACAGCTCTATCTCTCCACAAGATCTCAGCTCAATGCTGGCGAGACCAATGATTTATAGACACTCTCATCATTGTCTATTCCGGAACATACCCCACCCGGGTTCTCAAGTTGTGTTCCATCAGGAATATTCTTATCTTGGATTCCCAGTCCTCAGAGAATATCGGTCCTCTACGACTACTCTTATCTTGGATGCCAAATGATTACCCAATCCTCCATTCTGTCTTCCCAAATGAAGACCAAAATGATGTGTCTATCTCTCCTTCTCAATTAGGGAGTACATATCTATTCCAATAAAGGAATGTACTCATTCCTACAGAAAGAATGTACCTAAGCTCCCTCTTGGCTTAGGAATTTCCAAGTTTCTTCCAAGTAAGAAACTTGTTTCCAGGCTCATTCTTAATTAGGGACCTACAGCAACTCTTCAGGTGGAGATGAAAAGACAACCAGCTACTTGAAGAACTCCTTCCTTCGACATGATGAATTTCTTCTTTGTCATGGAGTCTTCATCTTTCGGGACTTCTTCATAGGGCACAAACCATCCATCACTTTCATCCATGAGTCAGTCATGTCATCATTCCTTTCATCAAAAAGCAATCCATCAATCCACATCTAGACTTGCTTCATGTCATGCTGCCTTCTTCATACTATCTTCTTCGAAAGGATCTTACATCCTTCTACATGGTCCTCGGGGAAGACATCCACAATTCTTCCTTTGGCAGTCTTGCATAAGCCCATCCAGATACTTCTTCAAAAATAAGAAATGAACACTTAAATCACAATTACCTTTGTGATGGTCTTTCGGCATGACTTTTTCCTATAGGCATCAGCATCCTACATACATGTTAACACATCTCCTAAAGATATGCATTGTCAAGGGTCTCCATCTTTTCCAAACTTCCATTAGAGTCTTCATATCTTTCTGGGAGATATGAAGACTCTTTCTTGGTCTTTTGGATGTTGGCTACTTTTACCATTGTTGCATATTCCATGATCTCTTCCTTTATTCACGCATTTCATTCCCAGGAGCTTCCAATCAGAGTTCCTCAATTGTAGTCAACCACCTCATACTCCATATGAGAACATACTATGTTGATTTCATCTAGTGAATATGTGACCCATGCATTTGAGGGAGGAGATCCTTCTTTTGATCATGCTCGTAAGATAGAGTAGTGTTCCATGTTACCTACAACCATATGACATGACTTACATAATATCAAATGTAAGCATGCATACCTCATCTTTTCTTTGGGTCATCCAGACTTCCTGCAGCAACTTCCTTTGAATGAAGGAGCTTCATTCCCTTGACCTGCTTCACTATTATGTCATCATACCATCATCCCAGAATTCCACAAGTTTGGAATTCTTGATGAAACACTTGCTTCCCCTCATGATCAGTGAACCTTACAATGAAGGTTCCATCAGAGAATCTTGAGGATCTTGCATATCCTATCCTGTAGATATTACCTTTTGACTGATGTATGATGAGCCTTGTGTTAGATGACTTCTTCCTTTTTCCATAAGTATCACTTGAGCTTTCAATGAGGTGTCCAAGACCTATATCCTATGTAGTTGACTGCCATAGATTTTGTTCTCGACATACTTCATGTTGCCTATGTCACGAGCTCTTCTAATGCTTCTACCATGATGCCATTTTCTAATATGATGCATCCTATCTTATTTACAATGCTTCCTAGTTATAATTTACTCAACTGACGAGTAATTTTAGTGAAGGAGATTAACTCAGTCATAGTAGTGATCTCTCACTTCCTCCTTCTTAAGCTTCTTCAACTCAGGGTCTTCCACTTCTTCAGTAATACGGGCTTCTTCCTTATTTCTTTTATTATTGTCCCTTTTAAGTTTAGGACAATCTCTTCTATAGTGCCCATATTCTTGACATCCATAGCACTGAACTTTAGCCATGTTCTTATTTTTCTTCTGAGGGCAAATTTACCAAACTTTCCTTTTCCTTTTGTCATAGCAGCACAAGCTTGATTTTGCTCATTTGATCCTACATCAGTTTTTGCCTTTAGCCTAGTTTCTTCAATTTTGCACAATGACCATAGGTCCTAGAAAGGAGTGGCTTCTTTTTTTCCATAAATACTTGAAGTGAAGTTGCCCCATGCCCTTGGTAGTGCATTTAATACTACAGTGGTCATTTCTCTATTAGATGTTATTTCACCCAGATCGTGAAGTTGATCTCTTATTTTTGAAATCCTCATGAAATATTAGGCTATTCCTTCTTTCTTTGAGATCTTTAATTTGTAGAGTTCTTGCCTTAGAGAGATAACTTCTCTTGCAGTACTTACGGAAAACAACTATAACAATTTATCATATATTTCTTTTGAAGTGTTTAATTTTGATACATATGGGATGAGAGATTCCTTGATGGATTCTATGAGAATCCTCTGGGCCCTCACTTCCTCTTTCAGGTATTTGGAAAGTGCTTGAGCATCTTCTTTAGGAGGTTGGGCTATTGACCCCTTGATGTGTTCCATGACTTCATTCTCAATAAGGTTTAGACCTGTTCTTTTCTTCCATGCAAGAAAATTTGAAGCCCCAACTAGTTTGTTGCTCTCCTTGCAAAAATACATTTTGACAGATTCATATGAAGTCATATACTTACTTGAGTAGATGTTGCTTTCTCCACTTGCTTTCTTCTTTAACTTGATAGTGATATAGATAGTAGAAGACTACTTCTTGATAGATTCTTTTATACAAGAGTAATCCTTGATCTCTTTTAGAGAGAGATCACTTTGATGGAGTTCTTCAAAGGTTAAAACTTTGCTTTAATGAGAGAGAGCTTGCTTCACAAACCCTTTTGAAGATGATGACAATGTTCTTCGATCTAGCCTTCCTTAGACTTTGAAAAAGCTTCCACTCCTTAGATGATGGATGAGTGATGATCTCGGAAATGCTTCTAAGGTTTTTGGTGTTTCTTTCTACTTCCTCCTTGATGATGATTCCAAGACTATTGTTGAAGTAGATTTCTTCGATCTAGGGTTTCAGAATGATGTAGATCTTGAACTTTCCCTTTGGTACTCTTCAACTCGCTTTGATCCCTTTATTGAAACTCGATCCTTGTGCGCCTTCTTGATCTTGAATTTCCACAACCTTGGGTCTAGGTTAGAGCCCAAAAATCACTGATGCTACCAAACCAAGAATCTCAACCATAAGCTACTTTGCACAGCAGAATAAAATAGCAATAAATCACACATGCACAGAATATAAACAACCTTTTACAATTTTTAACCCAACTTCGTTATATTAATCCAACTGATACAATACAATAGTCTAGGGCTCTTGTACCAGGGATAATGGCCCTCATACATCCACTAGTACAAGATACAAACTAGGGCTTGGTGTCAGTCCATCAACAACCAATCTACCCTCAATAAGATACTCTGACCATCTCATTGATGAAGTCGACTCTCTTAGCTCCCCTCAGTCGTACCCTGTACCTGCCTAGTCCTTCGGCTACCAATCTATAGCTCCTGCCTCTATCAATGTTCCAAGTCCATCTGGCCACAGAATCTTGGCTATCCAATCTGCTCACTAGTTGATCGTTCGTCCATCAACACATTGAGACTCTTGTCGAGTTGTTCACAGCTCCACTTGTGAACAACTCTCAACTACCCGCTACTACTCCTCAGCTACTCACGGACTTCAGTCCACTATGGTCTTCCTGCACTGCATTGATGAAGACCAACATAGGGCACAAAGGGCTGCCACCTATCACTGCAAGATGTCCATCTCCCACAATGAACACGGGCTAGGAGGACTGCCCATCTTCTGCTGTAGATGTCCTTCTCCACACACAAGTCTTAGGCTCCACAAACTGCTCTTGGTTGATCAAACCCTTGAGCTCATCAACTGCCTCTCTTGCAGCCACCTTTGTCCATCAAGATGTTGTTCACGGGCTCCAATTTGGACACTATCACATTGTCCTTCAACAGACCATAAGTACCCAATCACATCCACACTTGGTCTTCTCTCACGCTACCCTCCAACAGTCCATGAGAGACCAAGTCCATGTTATAGCATCTACACCTAGTTAGGGCATCCTCACACCTAGGAGATCCTTACACACGATTGGCCACAGACTTCACCAATCTGCCCTTTGCTCTACAATAGAAGAGCTATTGCACAAATCTAGGCACCAACAACATGTCCTCTCCTAGGACACCATCAACTCATCAACCAAGGGAACATCTACAACACTCCTTGTTGTTGTCCTCTTGCCTTCCAATCTGATGTGCTTGTTGTCACCTTGGCTACTTAGTAGACTTCCCAACAATCCACGTGAGCTCCTCCAAACAACTGCTAAGGTCTCCTCAAGTTGCCCATCAACTGATCCAAGCACTGGTCAAAGTCTTTGACCCAACACAAGGTGAACACATCTCTATCTTTGTTGTTCCACTGCTGCCCTAGATTGTTCTTGGTTAGGGCATTAGTGTGTTGCACCAGCCCTTCATTTGACACCTAAACAGTCCTTAGATTTTGCAGTCTAGCAAGGGAAGAGGGGCCTCCCATTATACTGTTGTTCTGGGCTCATTCCAACCCCAAAACAACACTTTGTTAGCACTGTACAGAGGTGGTATGGCTCGCAACCTACCACAGTCCTCTTCATGTGCTCACGGGCCACTCAACACAGAGATCTCCATCATAAACCCATCCAACAGCCTGTAAATCACCTTCATCACGCTCGACCTACCTATAGTGGCTTGGTCCTCCACGCAGTCACAAAACAGCCTTCAATCTAGTAACTTCGGACCTTGTTCAGCCCTTGAATCAACCCTAGTCTCCTCGATGTCCTTGCCTTAGCTCTTGTGGCTAAAACAGAACCCTTTTGCCCTCCTACGCTGCCCTTTTCATATGTGATTCTTACACTTCTTGGATGAGGAATAACCTCATATATCACCCTCTATTTATACAAAGAGAGGGGCTTCTAAAACGTCACATATGGGCTTCCACAACTGTCATGTGTCTACTTTACACCAAGCCGACCTTGACACACATGTGTAAACTCCATAAGTAATCTTCAAATATTCATAACTCCTCAACGACAACTCAAAATCGGATGATTCTCATTGCGTTAGAATCGTCTCGCCGAGAGCTATCATCCTCAGCCATCATATATCGAAAAATCATCATGGTTTTGGCCCAAACATCTATGGGTGCAAAACACCAGGCTTGGGTTCTAAGCCCACAAGCCTATTTGTGGCGCTTTGACCTCCAACCCTTGAACACTATGGCTTGGAGTACCACCCAAGCTACACAAAAATCAACACTCCCTCTTAGCGAGAGAGGTACTTCCAAGACTAGGAAGTAACCATCATCATCCGGAGACGACACTAGCCCATCTGGCATCCATCACTTCCACATACCCTGTAGAATGAATTCGGCAATCTCGGTAGTGCCTTTGCCTTATCACATCTAAACCTGAAGATCCCAACCCTCCATAGGGTTTCTCCCTCTGAGGCTAGACTCCCTCTTAGCCTACAAGATCTCCACTAGCTCAGTCCTGCAAGCACTCATCCTCCTGGATCAAATACCAATCATGCAAATCCCACCAATCTCAGAAATGCAACATCACGATCTGATGAAGACTCTAGCCTGCCAACTTGTAGTCCATCACATAAAGCCATCTCGATCAACCTGATCTCGTCCATGCCAGAGTAACCCTCAAATTGTCCCAACCATCCATGGCACATCAACGGGAGTCCATGATCAGCAATCTGCCCTACAACAAACTGTTGTTCTCCAGGGTCACCACCAATCCACCAAAACTCCCAACCTAGCTCGCCATGTAACCTATCAAGACCATATCTCTGTGTCTTCAACTGAAGCCTTTGCTCCATGATCTAGACACCCACAACTCCCTCGGAGTTGCTTCGTTGTGCACACTCTGATTCATTGTTACTCAAAGTAACTCAAATATGCTTTGATACCATGTTGAATTTCCACAACCTTGTGTCTAGGTTAGAGCCTTAAAATCACTGACGCTACCAAACCAAGAATCTCAACCATAAACTACTTTGCACAGCGGAATAAAATAGCAGTAAATCACACATGCACTAAATATTGACAACTTCTTACAATTTTTAACCCAACTTCGGGATATTAATCCCACTGATATAATACAACATTCTAGGGCTCCCGTACCAAGGATAATGGCCCTCATTAATCCACTAGTACAAGATACAAATTGGAGCTTGTTGTTAGTCCATCGACAACCAATCTGCCCTCAACAAGATACTTTGACCATCTAGCTCATGAAGTCAACTCTCTCAACTCCTCTCGGTCGTACCCTGTACCTGCCCGATCCTTCGGCTCCCGACCCGCAGCTGCTGCCTCTACCAATGCTCCAAGTCCATTTGGCCATTGAATCTTGACTATCCAATTTGCTTACTAGTTGATCGCTCATCCATCAACGTAACAACACATCGAGACTCATATCAAGTTGTTCACAGCTCCACTTGTGAACAACTTTCAACTGCCCACTGTTGCTCCTCAGCTACTCAAGGACTTCAACCCACTATGGTCTTCCTGTGCTACATTGATGAAGACCAACATAGGGCACGGAGGACTACCACCTGTCGCTGCAAGATGTCCATCTCCCACAATGAAAACGAGCTAGGAGGATTGTCCATCTTTTGTTGGAGATGTCCTTCTCCACACACATGTCTCGGGCTCCACAAACTACTCCTAGTTGATCAGACCCCTAAGCTCATCAACCGCCTCTCTTGCAACCACCTTTTTCCGTCAAGGTGTTGCTCATCGAGCTCCAACTTGGACACTATCACGCTGTCCTCCAGCATACCATAAGTGCCCAATCACATCCACAGTTGGTCTTCTCTCACACTACCCTCCAACAGCCCACGAGAGACCAAGTCCACGCTATAGCATCTGCACCTAGTTAAGGCATCCTCACACCTAAGAGATCCTTACACACGGCTGCCCACAGACTTCACCAATCTGCCCTTTGCTTTGCAATAGAGGAGCTATTGCACAAATCTAGGCACCAACAACTTGTCCTCTCCTTGGACACCATCAACTCATCAACCAAGGGAACATCTGCAACATTCCTTGATGTTGTCCTCTTGCCTTCCAATTTGATGTGCCTGCTATCACCTTGGCTGCTTAGTAGGCTTCCCAACAGTCCACGCGGGCTCCTCCAAACAACTCCTAAGGTCTCCTCAAGCCGCCCATCAACTGATCCAAGCACTGGTCAAAGTCTTTGTCCCAACACAAGGTGAACACGTTTCTATGTCTGTTGTTCCACCACTGCCCTCAACTATTCCTGGTTAGCGCACTAGTATGCTGCACCATCCCTTCATTTGACACCCAAACAATCCTTAGATTTTGCGGTCTAGCAAGGGAAGAGGGGCCTCTTATTATACTGTTGTTCTAGGCTCATTCCAACCCCAAAACAGCCCTTCGTTAGCACTATACAGAGGTGGTATGGCTTGCAGCCTACCACAGTCCTCTTCCTGTGCACACGGGCCACTCAACACAGAGATCCCTCCATCAGAAACCCATCCAACAGCCAGCGAATCACCTTCATCAAACTCAGCCCACCTATAAGGGCTTGGCTCTCCACACTGTCACAAAACGACCTTTAATCCAGCAATTTTGGACCCTGTCCAGCGCTTGAATCAACCCTGGTCTCCTCGTTGTCCTTGCCTTTGCTCCTACAGCTAAAACAGAACCTTTATGCCCTCCTACGCTGCCCTTTTCATGTCTGATTGTTGCACTTCTTGGATGAGGAATAATGTCACATATCGCCCTCTATTTATACCAAAACGAGGGGCTTCTAAAACGTCACATATGGGCTTCCACAACTATCATATGTCAACTTTACACCAAGCCGACCTTGACACATGTGTAAACTCCATAGTTAAGCTTCAAAAATTCATAACTCCTCAACGACAACTCGAAATCAGATGATTCTCATTGCATTAGAATCGTCTTGCCGAGACCTATCATCCTCATCCATCACATGTTGAAAACTCATCACGATTTTGGCCCAAACATCTATGGGTGCAAAACCCCAGGCTTGGGTTCTAAGCCCATAAGCCTACTTGTGGCGCTTTGACCTCCAACCCTTGAACACTAGGACTTGGAGTACCTCCCAAGCTACACAAAAATCAACACTTGATTAGATGCCCCTCCTCGACTTTATCACCTTAGCTCTGATACCATGTTGAGAAATCTAGGGCATCAAGACTAGGTGATTTCTCTAATATGATAATTTCTTGCGAGTGTTTTTTGCTTCTTAATTATGATCTTCTCTTGCTTATGTTATTATAGCGTTCTTTTCATCAAGACAATTACCAATTCATGAACAATAAAGAGACAAGAGAAACAATGTATAGGTTGTCAGCCAGGGCCAAAACCTCTCACTCTTTGAAAGGAAAACGCAAACAAATTCTTCTTATAGAACTTTCAATTGATGAATACCAAGACCATGACAAAGACCCTTGACACTAGACCCCTTCCAAGACCAAGTCACAAGCCTTCTCTTCACCCTTAGATCAATGTTGCTCTTCTTCTTCCTCTTCTCAGCTTCCTTTAGAATTTCGGCCTTTCCTTGTAGGTCTACAGTCCCTCTTCTTGACAATAGAAACCTAAGATCTGTTTTGGTTTCTCAATTAGTCTCCTCCTTGAGAGAGACTCTTCTCTTTCTAACTCGGCTTCCTTTAGCGAAGACTTCACCCAAACAAGATCACCTTTTGTGATTGTAATCTTTCGACCTTCTCTTGACAGCGTCGGATCTGCAACTTTCGCACATGTGAGGGTAAACTTAGCCCAAAACAATCCTCCAACGATGTTACTTCCTTCGTTGTCCTTCCTTCTTCCTTTGTTGCCTTTAAGGGTCCTTCTAAGATGATTTGCGCACTTGAGATAGAAACTTGCTTCACCGAATTGATGTCCTCCAAATGAGGCCGAGCACTGCTATATATAGTTGTTTGTTCATGATAGTTAGGCCGACATGATCCCAAGGGTAGGCCGACTTCATCTTTCTCAAATCATTCTTTCATTGTAGGCCAACTTGAGTGAGGACTAGTGACAAGGTCTTGGAGGGTGACTTACAAAACAAATTTTCCCTTTTACAAAGTGTAACATGCCTTCAATATATGACAATAACTCTTTAGACTTTTATGACTAGATGACAAAATCCCTAAGAGCTCACAATGGGAATCTTAACTAGTAATTAAAATATCTTGCCCATGAAACCCATGATGGAAGCATTACAATAATTTTATTTTTCTTCTTTACATCTTTTACATAAAATCACAATTACATGTCATTATGAAGACAGAACTTAGTTACACTTTTCAACACTCCCTCTTAACTAGGGAGGTATTCATAATGGTACTTGGCCATTCTCAATCTGAAGAATTTCTCATAAGAAGAATTGTATTGGTAACCCATCTGTATAGCATCATATCAACCAGCATTGTCACATAGTAAGGCCTTGACTAACAACTCTATCTCTCCACAAGATTTGGGCTCAATGCTGGTGAGACCAATGATTTATAGACACTCTCATCATTGTCTCTCCCGGAACATACCCCACCCGGGTTCTCAGGGTGTGTTCCATTAGGACTATTCTTATCTTAGATTCCCATTCCTCAAAGAAAATAAATCCTCTACAACTACTCTTATCTTGGATGCCCTATCTCATCCTCAAAGAGCATCGGATACCAAATGATTACCCAATCCTCCATTCTGTCTTCCCAAGTGAAGACCAAAATGATGTGTCTATCTCTCCCTCTCAATTAGGGAGGACATATCTATTCCAATAAAGGAATGTACTCATTCCTATGGAAGGAATGTACCTAAGCTCCCTCTTGACTTAGGAATTTCCAAGTTTCTTCCAAGTAAGAAACTTGTTTCCAGGCTCCCTCTTAATTAGCGATCTACAGCAGCTCTTCAAGTGGAGATGAAAAGACAACCAGCTACTTGAAGAACTCCTTCCTTTGATGTCATGAATTTCTTCTTTGTTATGGAGTCTTCATCTTTTGGGACTTCTTCATAGGGCACAAACCATCCATCACTTTCATCCATGAGTCAGTCATGTCATCATTCCTTTCATCAGAAAGCAATCCATAAGTCTACATCTAGCCTTGTTTCATGTCATGTTGCCTTCATCATACTATCTTCTTCGGAAGGATCTTACATCCTTCTACATGGTCCTCGAGGAAGACATCCACAATTCTTCCTTTGGCAATCCTACATAAGCCCATCCAGATACTTGTTCAAAAATAAGAAATGAACACTTAAATCACAATTACCTTTGTGATGGTCTTTCATCATGACATCTTCCTATAGGCATCAGCATCCTGCATACATTTTAACACATCTCCTAAAGATATGCATTGTCAGGGGTCTCCATATTTTCCAGACTTCCATCAGAGTCTTCATATCTTTCTAGGAGATATCATAGTCAAATCTTCTTGGTCTTTCGAACGTTGACTGCTTTTAGCATTGTTGCATATTCCATGATCTCTTCCTTCCTTTCTTCACACATTTCATTCCCAGGAGCTTCCAACCAGAGTTCCTCAATTGTAATCAATCACCTCATACTCCATATGAGGACATATTAAGTTGATTTCATCTAGTGAATATGTCACCCATGCATTTGAGGGAGGAGATCCTTTCTTTTGATCATGCTCTTAAGATAGAGCAATGATCCATGTCCCCTGCAACCATATGACATGACTTCCATAATATCAAATGTAAGCATAAATACCTCATCTTTTCTTTGGGTCATCCAGACTTCCTGCAGCAGCTTCCTTTGAATGAAGGAGCTTCATTCCCTTGATCTGCTTCATTGTTATGTCATCATACGATCATCCCATGAATTCCACAAGTTTGGAATTCTTGATGAAACATTTGCTTCCCCTCATGATCGGTGAACCTTACAATGAAGATTCCATCAAATAATCTTGAGGATCTTGCATATCCTATCCTACAAATGTTACCTTTTGACTAATGTATGATGAGCCTTGTCCTAGCTGACTTCTTCCTTTTTCCATAAGTATCACTTGAGCTTTCAATGAGGTTTCCAAGAGCTCTATCCTACATAGTTGACTGCCATAGGTTTTGTTCCAGACATCCTTCATGTTGCCTATGTCATGAGCTCTTCTAATGCTTCTACCATGATGTCATTTTCTAATATGATGCATCCTATCTTATTTATAATGCTTCCTAGCTATAATTTACACAACTAAAGAGTACTTTTAGTGAAGGAGATTATCTCAGTCATAGTAGAGATCTCTCACTTCCTCCTTCTTAGGCTTCTTCATCTCAGTAATACGGGCTTCTTCCTTACTTCTCTTTTATTGTCCCTTTTAAGTTTAGGACAATCTCTTCTATAGTGCCCCTATTCTTGACATCCATAGCACTGAACTTTAGCCATGTTCTTCTTTTTCTTTTGAGGACCAAATTTATCAAACTTTCCTTTTCCTTTTCTCATAGCAGCATATGCTTGATTTTGCTCATTTTATCCTACATCAATTTTTGCCTTCAGCCTGGTTTCTCTGATTTTGCACAATTACCAAAGATCCTAGAAAGGAATGGCTTCTTTCTTCCCATAAATACTTGAAGTGAAGTTGCCCCATTCCTCTGGTAGAGCATTTAATACTACAGTGGTCATTTCTCTGTAAAACATTATTTCACCCAAATCTTGATGTTGATCCCTTATTTATGAAATCCCCATGAAATATGAGGTTATTCCTTCTTCCTTTGAGATCTTTAATTTGTAGAGTTCTTGCCTTAGAGAGATAATTTCTACTGCAATACTTACGGAAAACAACTCTACCAATTTGTCATATATTTCTTTTGAGTGTTTAATTTTAATACATATGGGATAAGAGAGTCCTTGATCGATTCTATGAGAATCCTTTGGGCCCTCGCCTCCCCTTTCATGTATTTGGCAAGTGATTGAGCATCTTCTTTAAAAGGTTGGATTATTGACCCCTTGATGTGTTCCATGACTTCATTCTCAATAATCTTTAGATCTGTTCTTTTCTTCCATGCGAGAAAATTTGAAGCCCCAACTAGTTTGTTGCTCTCCTTGCAAAATTAAAGTTTGATAGATTCAGATGAAGTCATATACTTACTTTAGTGGATGTTGCTTTCTCTACTTGCTTCCTTCTTTAACTTGATAATGATATAGATAATACAAGACTACTTCTTGATAGATTCTTTTCTATAGGAGTAATCCTTGAACTCTTTGAGAAAGAGATCACTTTGATGGGGTTCTTCATAGGTTAAAGCTTCGCTTTAATGGGAGAGAGCTTGCTTCACAAACCCTTTTGAAGATGACGACAATTTTCTTCGATCTAGCCTTCCTTAGACTTTGAAAAAGCTTCCACTCCTTAGATGATGGATGAGTGATGATCTCGGAAATGCTTCTAAGGTTTTTGGTCTTTCTTTCTACTTCCTCCTTGATTATGATCAAGACTATTGTTGAAGTAGATTTCTTCAATCTAAGATTTCGATATGATGCAGATCTTTAACTTTCCCTTTGGTACTCTTCGACTCACTTTGATCCCTTTATTGAAACTCAATCCGTGTGTGTCTTCTTGATGTTGAATTTCGACAACCTTGGGTGTAGGTTAGAGTCTTAAAATCATTGACGCTACCAAACCAAGAATCTCAACCATAAACTACTTTCCACAGCGGAATAAAATAGCAGTAAATCACACATGCACAGAATATAAACAACTTTTAACAATTTTTAACCCAACTTCGTTATATTAATCCAACTGATATAATAAAACAATCCAAGGCTCCCGTACTAAGGATAATGGCCCTCATACATCCACTAGTACAAGATACAAACTAGGGCTTGGTGTCAGTCCATCGACAACCAATTTGCTCCTCTTTTTTCAAATTATGCTCTCATGCCCTTCAAGCTCCTCTTATACCAAATTTCACCCAAAGGTTCAAATCCTTTTACAGTGCTCCCATCAAATAGGGGCACTAAGAAACATAACTCTCAACTCAAAATCATTGTGGACCCAAGGGACCATTCCCATTTTTCAAAGACCTCAGTGGTAGTACCAATCTAGACCTCATACCAATAAGCAAACAAGATCATTTAGGCTACAAATGACCTCCCCAAACAACGACACACAATGTAGTCTAGATAATTATCTTAATCTTCTTCCAATCAACCTTCTATATTGAGCTTCATCCGTTCGACCTCAAATGTTAAGGGAGATGGGTCTTTCTCTGTTAATTTTAGGTATGTTCTATGCTTAGAGCAATTTATTTCAATTTTCACAGTTAGCTCAATATCTTTTCCAAATTAGAAATCACATCAGCATAATAATAAATTTCAGATAGAACATAAACATGAATCACAGAAGACAAGCCAAGACAAAAGGACACAAGATGTGGCACTAACCAGGGACAAAGCCCTATGTGAACAACCCTTGATCAATTCTTCTTATATGTTTTTCAATAGTTCAGCATAGAAAGAGAGAGATAGTACATATACAACAAAAGTCAACACTTTGACTTATCTAAATAAGAGCAGAGATCATCTGTAAGAAGATGATACATGAGGTAGCTGGACTCAGTTGAAGACATGTTGCTTTAACTGATTCTCCAAGGTGACTCCATCACCATGTTGAGCCTTTCATTATGGTGCACCATACTGCACCATCATACTATGTTCAGCATCACTGAGCTACACCATGTTGCACCATCACTATGTCTAGCATCACTGAGCTACACCATGCTGCACCATCACTATGTCCAACATCACTAAGCTACACCATGTTACACTATACATCTTGTACCCATCATTGCTACTGTGTGCACTATGCTGCACTATGCATCCTGTACCCATCACCACTATAGTGTGCACTATGCTACACTATGCATCCTGTACCCATCGCCACTACTGTGTGCACTATGCATCCTGTACCCATCGCTGCTACTGTGTGCACTATGTTGCACTATGCATCTCGTACCCATCGCTGCTACTGTGTGCAATATGTTGCACTATGCATCCTGTACCCATCGCTGCTACTATGTGCATTATGCTGCACCATGCATCATGTACTCATATACTATGTTGTCTATAATGTTACTGCATTCATTGTAAGACCAAGGAGGCTAGCTATAGTGCTACAGCCTGCCACCTAGCACATAGCAATGCCAATGTCTTCTCCTCTATGACAGCGTTAGTGTGACAACAATAGGCTTCCGTTAAGATAGCGATTGGATATGTAAAAATTTCTCATTTCCCACCCCAGTTTTCAGTTTCACCTTATTTATCCAAAATAGTTAAATGCCCTTTCCCATATCCATACATTCAACAACTGAAAAAAATAAATTTCGCTAAAAACACAAATTCTGGAAATTTTACAGAATGCTGGAAAATGCAAAAATAAAAATCAGCACATACAAACAGCCATTCAACACATTTAAACACAGTGATTTTTGGTCAAGGTGACCCTGGAAAAACCCCTAACAACTCTTGGGGAAAACCAATTCAAAAGCTCCTTCTTATTTCTGGAAAATGCTTTTTACAGTGAGAGAAATATTCAGCAAAAAATCAACAAGCAAACTTTTACAACTTATCTCGTTTTTCGTGCCTCACAGCGAACTGAACAACTTCCAAACAGCAAAACAGAACAGCAATAAATGTTGTACAGCCTCCTCGATTTTTGTGCCCAATTTTAGCCTTAAATGTTGCTTTACGGTCTGCCTAGAAAAGCGTGCAAGTTGCCATAAATACATTGTACGGATTTCCTCGATTTGCGTGCCAAGGTACAACCACTTGTTGTACGGATTTCCTCAATTTTTGTGCACTTGCTGTATGGATTTCTAGAAATTCGTGCCCAAATTCTACCTTTCACTGTGTGCTAACTCAGTTGTACGGATTTGCTAAAATGCTACCTTAGAATGTGTGCCACGCTACTGTCTCATTCCCCTCCCTGTCCAAAAATCTCCCTTGCTCTCTTACTCTCCTTCTCTCAATCTGCTCATAAAAGAATGAATGACCTTTTCCTCCTTTTCCTCCTTTAATCTAACCCTAAGTGACTTTTAGGGAACCCCTAAATCCAATGGCTGAAATAGATTGAGATCTAACGCTGAAATTAAATGCTCATTTAAATCTCACTTTCTATTTTTTAATTCACCCCACTTTAATAAAGACCCACTTAGTCATTTATTTCCAAGTCACTTTTCCTTTCTAATTTTACATTGACTTTATTAAAGTCATTTTAAAATTAGACTTTAGTAACTTTATCACTTAAAGTCACTTTTAAATTAGATTTGACTTTATAAAAATTATAAAGTCACTTTAGGAGAAAAATTAAATTCTTTTGGACACTTTCCCTAGGCCAAAGATCAAAGCC
>APFE030851386.1:0-25466 GCA_000404065.3 Pinus taeda | reverse complement strand
ATGCCAAAAGGGGCTGGAATGCAAACTTGTACACCTTTGCATGGCGTACACCTATCACTCTAGCTGAATCAGTTGGAGTGCCCCTGGGATACATCAACACCTATCCTCCCCTGAACAGTACCTCGTATCCTCTGTCCTCCAAAGCTGAGACGGATATGAGGTTCTTCCTCATCCCTGGCACATAAAGAACATCTGACACCTTCAAGGGAGGTTTAGACTCCCTCTGAAATGTCAGTGTCCCCACACCGACTGCTCTAACAACTCTATCATCACCGAATACTACCTCCATATCAGTGCAACTCTCTTAAAGCTCTGAGAAGTACTCACGGACTCCTGTCATGTGACGTGAAGCCCCACTGTCCACATACTAGATACCCGAAGATGCTCCGCTAATCGAGGGAAAAGCATGCTCCCTCTGAACCTATGTGGCAGGTGATCCTACACTAGAGGACTCACACGCACTGAACCCAAACTCCCAGTCAAAACGATCTGCCAAGTCCTCAACCTCTACTGAAGCAGCCATGCTCTGGTTCTTCCCCTTCTTCTTCTTCTTCTCCGGACACACAACTGCATAATGTCCCATCTTTTGACAATTCCAACACTTCACCTTGGAATAGTCCTTCTGTGTGTTACCCTGTTTACCTTTACCTTTGCCTTTGCCCCCACCATTGATTGTGGAAGCTTGCTTCTTCCCTTTGCCTTTCTTGCCTCCTGCCAACAATGCTACATCCTCATCCTGCTCAACTGGCTTGGCTGCCCCAAGTTGACCTTTCCTGATCTTTGTCTGAATGCAATCATCCCAAAACCTCTCCCATGTGGGAAGGGTTTCACGTGCACAAACCCCATCAGCAAAGTTCATCAATGAACGGGGAAGGCCATTCACTACAATCCGCACCAACTCAGTTGGTGGAATGACCTCTCCAATTGCTATCAACTCATCTCTCACATTAGTAATCTTTGTGAAATATTCAGCTGCACTATCATTACCCATCTTAATGGTCTTCAGCTTCTCCTTCAAGACAATTTTCTGGTTCTCATTGGTACTCTGGTAGAGATTGGACAATGTTGTGCACATCTCATGGGCATTTCTCTTTCCTCTCACATGAGGAATGCAATGGTCTTTGACTCCGTCTAGAATCAGTCTCTTACCCTTGTTGTTCTTTTTATTATAATCAGACAACTGAGTAGCATCAGTAGGCACAGCAACAGGGTTCTGTGTGGTATGCACCATGATGTCCCAGACTTCTGCCTCATCAAAGATACTCTGCATTCTCTCCTTCCAAACGCTGTAATTGGTATGTCCATCCAACCTATCCTCCACCCTCAATCCCAATGACATCCTGCTGTCCTAAAACTGAAAAATAGCACTGCTGTAGTAAAGATAAAACTGTTGTTTGTGAAAAATCAGCTTGCTGGAATTTTCTGAGCAAAAAATCAGTAGCCTGTAATTTTCCTCCTTGCTGTCCCAAACTGCACTTCAGCACTCAAGCTCTGATACCATGTAAAAATTTCTCATTTCCCACCCCGGTTTTCAGTTTCACCTTATTTCTCCAAAATAGTTAAATGCCCTTTCCCATATCCATACATTTAACAATTGAAAAAATAAATTTTGCTGAAAACACAAATTCTGGAAATTTTACAGAATGCTGGAAAATGCAAAAATAAAAATCATCACATAGAAACAGCCATTCAACACATTTAAACATAGTAATTTTTGGTCAAAGTGACCCTGGAAAAACCCCCTACAACTCTTGGGGAAAACCAGTGCGAAAGCTCCTCCTTATTTCTGGAAAATACTTGCAAAAAATCAGCAAGCAAACTTTTACAACTTATCTCGTTTTCCGTGCCTCACAGCAAACTGAAAAACTTGCAAACAGCAAAACAGAACAGCAATAAATGTTGTACGGCCTCCTCGATTTTTGGGCCCAATTTCATCCTTAAATGTTGTTGTACGTCCTGCCTCGAAAAGCGTGCAAGCTGCCATAAATACGCTGTACAGATTTCCTCAATTTGTGTGCCAAGGTACAACCACTTGCTGTACGGATTTCCTCAATTTCTGTGCACTTGTACGGATTTCTAGAAAATCATGCCCAAATTCTACCTTTCACTGTGTTAACTCAGCTATACGGATTTGCTAAAATGCTGCCTTGGAATGTGTGCCAAGTTGTTGTCACCTTCTCCTCCCTGTCCAGAAATCTCCCTTGCTCTCCTTCTCTCAATCTGCTCGTGAAAGAATGAATGACCTTTTCCTCATTTTCCTCCTTTAATCTAACCCTAAGTGACTTTTGGGGAACCACCAAATCCAATGGCTAAAATAGATTGAGATCTAGGGCTGAGATTAAATGCTCATTTAAATCTCACTTTCTATTTTTTAATTCGCCCCCCTTTAATAAAAACCCACTTAGTCATTTATTTCCAAAGTCACTTTTCCTTTCTAATTTTACATTGACTTTATTAAAGTCACTTTAAAATTAGACTTTAGTAACTGTATCACTTAAAGTCACTTTTAAATTAGATTTGACTTTATGAAAATTATAAAGTCACTTTAGGAGAAAAATTAAATTCTTTTGGACACTTTTCCCTAGGCCAAAGATCAAAGCCTTAGGGAACCATCTGTCCTCCAGTACCAAATTTCAACAGGATATATCATTCATGACTGTGTTTCAATCAAAATAGTAGTTAGAGCATCCTTATTTAGAACAGCGTTAAGGATAGTTGAAGGTGTCACTTCTTTATCTCAGCGTTTAAGTGTGAGAGCATTCCTTCCATGACAGCGAGGATATACCTTTCATGATTGCGTGTAGGATGAGGATTTTTCCTTCCATGATAGCGAGGGCATTCCATGTGTAGAACACTCTTCTAAGACAGCGTTTAGGTGGCATCTCCATTAGGCAACGTAGCAACTAAGTTTAGGGCATCTCCTCTCCCTTAGTCCTACTACTAGGGTTTCTGCCTTTATTTCCATGGCTGCGTATTTAGGGCGTCTCCATAACTATGGTTAGGGTCACCCTTGGGACAATGTATTAGACAAGGGTTGTCTTCCTAGACAGCGAAGAGAATTAGGGCATATCTTCTTCACAACATGACTGCATTTTAGGCTTCCTCTGGACAGCGTATAGCTAGGGCATCATTATCATCTTCATGTCTGTGTTTTTAGACCTTTCTCTGGACAGCGTATGGCTTTCATGAGCTAGGGCAACATCCTCTAGGACTGCGTTTTTCCCTTAGAGATTCTTCTTTCCACTAAAACAAGTGGAGAAGAGAAATCTCAAGAGAGTTGTGTGTACAAACGACTTGCAAGGCACTTGTATTTATACTAAATGATGGAGCACAAGTGGGGGCAGTTGGGTTGCTGGCTGACCTTGACGAATTGTCCCATAACACAAACAAATTCATATCTCCATGATGCTTATCAAAATCGGATGATCTTTAGATCAATCCTACACCTCTCGATGAAAGGAGTCCAAGGAAAATATCAGTTGCCATAAATAAGATGACCCACATGGAGTTTGGCCCTCGTTGCCAATTTTAACACTCGCTCTCAACTAAGGAGAACTCCATCCATTGATCCATCTGCCATACTGTACTATCTCTGCCATCAGTGCCCTGCACTACTCTGCTTTGCTCTGCTAAACCATGAAGAAGAAGAAGTGATCGAGAATGTCTCATACCATTCTCCACTGACCCATAGTCAGTCTCAAAAGAGAGTGTCTCATAACACTCTTACTAATCTGAAATCAGTTCCAAAAGAGAGTGAGCAATATCACTCTTACTGATCCCAGATCAGTTCCAAAAGAGAGTGAGTTACATCACTCTTACTGACCCGAAGTCAGTTTCATTGATCCCAGATCAATATCACAAGAGAGTGTCTCAAACCACTCATACTGACCCGAAGTCAGTTTCATTGATCCTAAATCAATATCAAAAGAGAGTGTCTCAAACCACTCATACTGAACCAAAGTTAGTTTCAATGATCCCAAATCAATATCAAAAGAAAGTGTCTCAAACCACTCATACTGACCCAAAGTCAATTTCATTGATCCCAGATCAATATCATCCGAGCATAGGGAGTACGGTAGTAACACGATGCGTCCATCGGTACTACTATGTCCCTATCCTAATTTCCCTGATCATTGGCCAGATGAGAGGTATTTCCCATGAGTCCCAGACTGCATGGGTAGGATGTCTCAGCAGGAGAAGGATGAACCACTCATTTTACCTACATATCGCAAGGGGTATCCCAAGGGAAGGTTGAACCACTCACCCTGTACACAACAAATCACTAGGGGAAGGCTGAACCACTCACCCTATGATTGTGACTTGGCAGGAGAAGGATGAACCATTCATCTTGCCTACATAGCAAACCACTAGGGGAAGGTTGGACCACTCACCCTATGGTTGCTCATCGCTCCACGATGTACCCCCAAGCCCCCCGGAGCTCCTAGAGCTCAATGTCCATATCATATAGAACCCTTAGGAGAGAGTCTCTCCATGAGTCCTAGTCGTTCTCGGAAAGTCAAAAATTTGACCTTTCCCAAGGGCTTCGACAGAATGTCGGCGACCTACACATCAATCCCAACGCAATGGAGCCTTCTTGCTCATCGATGTACCATATCCTAGATAAAGTGGTACTTGATGTCTATATGCTTGGAGCGATTATAGATTACGGGATTCCTCAATAATCGAATCCCCCTCTGGTTGATACAAGAGATCATGGTGGTATCCATCATGTGTACAAACAGCTCACTGAAGAGCTTCCCCAACCAGGTAGCTTCACACAAGGTCATACTCGTAGCTATGTATTTGGTCTCAGCGGTGCTCAAAGCAACCGTCTTCTGCTTCCTGCTCATCCAGGATATCGTAGCAGAACCCAAAGAGAACCACATTCAGAAGTGTTCTTGCGATCCTCCACACTGCCTGCCCAATCAGCATTCGAATAATCATGTAGCTTCACATTTTTGGCAGTGTATCTCAATCCATGAGAGATTGTGACTCAAAGATATCTCAGAAGATTCTTGGCACCAATCCAGTGAGGGTCAACCATATATGAGCTCAACATGTTAACTGCAAAACATATATTCGGACGGGAGTTCACTAAGAACATCAATGCTAGAATGAGTTTATGAAACTCAGAGGCATTTCCCAATTTAGGTCTGGCATCCCTACCACATAACTTCTGAAAGTTTCCATCAAGGTAGTCATGGGCTTGCAGTTCACCATTCCAAATTCGGAATCCAACTCCCTCTTACTTTTGCAAATGAGAGGGTCTGCACCTGTCAAAAAGAGATCGTCCTCATAAGGTGCCAATATGAGAGGTCTATCATCCACAACCTTCAAGCAATGGTTTGGATCGGCTTCACTCTCAGCTCCATCAAACAGCTATCAATCCTCTCATATCAAGCCCAGGGTGTTTTGCTTCAAGCCATAGAGGGCTTTCTTCCACCTGCATACATGAGATTCCGCCGATGAGTCTCAAACCCCTTAGGTTGTTCCAAACCTGTGGACCTGCTACATGAGGGGAATGGTCCCCTTGTAAGATTTCCTTTGGTACATCTCGAACATGTACCTTCATCATTTCTTGAATTCAGGCATCCCTGTCACCATCTAACTCACATCGGATAAGGCCCCCTAATAAGCAGACCTCCGGTGCTATAGATGAGATGTGTCAACTAACATGGTCCCCAATGGACTTCCAGCAACTTGATACAAATTGCCAATCCTAAACTCAAGGATAGAAGCATATTTGAAAATTCTATTTTCAAACACATACCTTTCCATCGATAAATGCCACCTTCAAACCTTTGACTTCCATTGCCGAAATGGACACCAGGTTCTTCTTGTGATCAGGTACATAAAGAGCTTCTTTTAAATGAATCGAGTTAACTCATTCAATTGAGAGGTAACATTCCCTACACCTTTTCCGGGATTGGTGGCATTGACTCCAAGTATAATCCCATGATCGTTTCCATCTCTACCAAATTAGAGAGAGCACCCTTCTATCTAATGAAGTGCCTTGAAGCACTACAATCAATAACCCAGATTCCTAAAGAATTTGGGGGAGAGGGCCAATATAACAACATTTGATTCTTCATACTTGGGGTTCCTTGCTTTCTTTGAAGAGTTGTCCATTTCCTTGATGTCCTGCATTACCTGTCATTCCTCTAATCATTGAAGATGTCCCTGGAATGATTTGTTGGAATTTCTAAGTCTGACACGTTAGAAACCCTTCATGCACTTTACTAATTTATTCCTACCTACTTGTTCTGTTAATTAACGAGTTATTTACCATGTAAATACTGGAAATAAATACAAGTACATGCTCAACACATTGCAAATCATCAACTGAAGGAAATAGAAACAAGCACACAAGTGACACCGTTGTTTTTGGACTAATGTCCTCGGAAAAACCCAATGCAGGAAAACCAATGCAGCTATCTGAGGGTTTGATTTATTAAGTAGTTTCAAAATACAATCCAGGTGCCAAATCTGGCTCACCCAATAGAGAAAAATCTCAGCAGTAGTACCTCTCTACTTGGAAGCAGATCCGGCTGAAACCCCGAATAAACACTTTGGCAGCTCCACAGCGCCCATCTGCCCCACGAAACCCCAACGTCAGCCTCTAGGGACTGCGTCAACCTCTATTTGGCCCAGTGTTAGCCTAGTGTCACTCTGGCTCGGCCTGTGTCAACCTCTGGAAGCAGTGCGTCATCCCTCTGGCCCTCTGCGTCACCCACGCTGGCCCTCTGAGGCACTGCACAGCTCCTGGATGCCTCTGTGTGAACCCTTGGTTGCTTTTGCGTCCCTCTCTCCAGCTATTGCGTTGATCCTCCCGGTGCTATCTCTACCTCTCTACTTTTGTATTGACTGCCCCTCAGCTGCAACTCCGATCACTTTCTCAACTTTCTCAGCAAACCCAGCCCCCGAAAGTCTAAATCTTGATCTCTTGGTGTGTTGTCCAAGTGACCCTCAAGCCTCCTCTTATACTTTTCTTGTTGCCAAATCAACGGCCGAGATTAAGTCCCTAATCAATGGCTAAGATTAGATCTAGCTTGATCCATGACTTTTGGACCATTCTAACACAGTTTTATATTAACTCACATTAGTATTTTAATTTCCCTAAGTTTAGACTTAGGGACTCCATTAGAAATATTCATTATTTTAATATCTCTCAAACTGTTTAGAATCTTCCCAAACCCTTTCTAGGTATTGGAGATTTCATGTGCCTTAGCCTCTCCACCAATTTTCGTGCCTAGAGCACATCTGATGCTACCCCAAATCAACACTCCCTCTTAGCGAAGACTGTGCTCTAGTAATACTCCTCACTAAGTATCACTTTGATCATCCGGCATTAGTCCCTGTGTTGATGCTAGACCTGTTGCCCAACATCCTCTGCACTGTTGCATCCTGTACTGCTACCCATGGCCCTACGACTGCCACTGCTGCATCCATACTACAACTCCCTCTGCATCCGTGCTACTGCCCATGGCCCTGCCATTGCCACTGCTACATTTGCACTGCAACCCCTCTCATCATGCTGCATCATGCTGCCCATAGCACTACCACTACTAACTACCGCACTACAACTCAGTTACTGAGAATTAAGTAACTGATCTCCCAACTCTGACATCTCCATCAGGCTAGAAACACTCTTGATGCTGAAGCTACCTCTGTTACTGACAAGTGCTCCCGAGTCCCTCTCTGACCTCTGCGCTACTGCAACAACTCTGTGCATCTCACACCGTTGCACACCTCTCTGTGCCATCCTGCACTGGTGCAATACTCCCGTGCCTCTCGAACTGTTGCAGCTTGCTAAGCTCGCGCTGTCCTGGGAATCCTGCGTTGTAGCTCCCTCTGTCGCTCCATCCGCATCAGTCTCTACTGACATCGCTCGTACTGCTACTCCTCTTCGGGGTTCCCGTAGCAAGGTCTAATCCAAGAGGCTGGGTACCTCGAGGATCCTACCCCTCATCGCCTGTAGTCCTCCTGACTACAGCTCGATGTCTCCCCACTTCTTCTGAAGTGGCACATGAGCACTCATGGCACAACCATCATCTGTCTCCACTTCCTTCTCTGCCCTTGCTGGAGCTGCCTTGGTCTCGGAGGGCTCTCCCTTACTCTTCTTCCTTGGACACTAGGTCGCATAATGACCCAACTCCCCACAGTGGAAGCATTTGAACTTGGAGAGGTCCTTCTTCCGTTTCTCCTGCTTTCCCTCCTCCTCCTCCTTAATTCTGATCCTCTTGCCGCTACTTCCCGCCTTTCTCAGCCTTCTGATCTCTTCTTGGCGAAGAGCAGTCCACATTTCCTCCCAATCTAGAAGGGTCTCCCTGCCCAGTATGCTCTGGACAAACACCTCCCAGTCTTCTGAGACTGCGTTTATGGTTGTTCTCACCATCAATTCTAGATCCGGCGTTGCCCCTATGGAAGTCAGCTAATCCCGGATCTCCTTCAATCAACTAAGGAATGGGTCGATATGTTCTCCCTTCTTCATCTGGTATGATCGCAGCTGATTTTCTAGTAGCATCTTCCTTTGCACGGAAGTATGTTGATACAACTTGGTCAGGGCCTCCCACATCTCCTGTGTCCTGTTCTTCTCGGAAATATGTGGTACTATATGATCCTTGACCCCGTCAAGGATGATACTCTTAGCCCTTGCCATTGCATCCTCATACCTGTCGTTATCAGCTAGGTCAACTAGGATAGCTATCATCCTAAAGGCGAAGTGCTTGACACAAATCCTGTCTAGTAAGGATAAGATTCTGGCCTTCCAGACTACGAATTTTGATGCTCCATCCAGTCTGTCCTAGTCTCTTACTTCGTGTAGTGCCATTTCGCTGCTCCTCTACTTCCCAAGTTCTTGGTATGACTCCTCTGAGCCTCGATTTCCCCCCTAGAAACCCTTCTGTCAATGTCGAGATGCCCCTCTCCCATCGTCTGTGCAACTACAACACTGATCTGGATTCCTTGGCTAGAAATCCACCTCGACAGCAACTCCCTCTACCTTGGTCTTGCCCTATTAGGTATTGTTCTGACTGCAATACCTCACCAGCTCCACTCTGCAACTTACCCACAGCCTCCTAAACCCTAGCAACTTGAAGGTTAGAGCTCCTAGGCTTTGCGCAATCTCGGCACCAGCAAATCAGCCTCCTCAACCAACTGCGCCAACCCTCCTGGCCTCTGCGTGAGCCTGCCTTTGCCTCCCTCAGCCTCTGCGCTACCTCTTCCTGGCTCAACCTTGATGACACAGGCACTGCGTCACCCCTTCCTTGCTGCTACTCTGCTAGGAACAGCTTCTGTCACTCAGGACAGTTGTTTTCTACTGCTGCTACTCTTTTCGGTTGATGTCCTCAATTCTCCTTTGATCTGCAACCACCCTCTGATACCATGTTGGAATTTCTAAGTCTGACACGTTGGAAACCCTTCATGCACTTTACTGATTTATTCCTACCTACTTGTTCTCTTAATTAACAAGTCATTTACCATGTAAATACTAAATACTAGAAATAAATACAAGTACATGCTCAAAACATTACAAATCATCAACTGAAGGAAATAGAAACAAGCACACAGGTGACACCATTGTTTTTGGACTAATGTCACCATTAAAACCCAATGCGAGAAAACTGGTGCAGCTATCTGAGGGTTTGATTTATTAAACAGTTTCATAATACAATCTCGGTGCCAAATCTGGCTCACCTAACAGAGAAAAATCTCGGCAGTAGTACCTCTCTACTCGGAAGCATATATTTCGGCTGAAACCCCGGATAAACGCTCTGGCAGCTCCACAGCTCCCATCTGCCCCACGAAACCCCAGCGTTAGCCTCTAGGGACTACGTCAACCTCTATCTGGCCCAGCGTCACTCTGGCTTGGCCTGCATCAGCCTTTGGAGGCACTGCGTCAACCCTCTAGCCCTCTGCATCACCCACGCTAGCCCTCTAAGGCACAGTGTAGCTCCTGGTTGCCTTTGCGTGAGCCCTGGTTGGCTCTGCGTGAACCCTTAGCCACTTCTGCGTCCCTCTCTTTGGCTACTACGTTGATCCTCCCAGTGCTATCTCTACATCTTTGCTTCTGTATTCACTACCCCTCAGCTGCAACTCCGATCACTCTCTGCTTTCTCAGCAAACCCAGCCCCAGAAAGTTGAAATCTTGATCTCTTGGTGTGTTCTCCAAGTGACCCTCAAGCCTCCTCTTATACTTTTCTCGTTGACAAATCAACGGCCGAGATTAAGTCCCTAATCCACAGCTAAGATTAGATTTGGCTTGATCCATGATTTTTGGACCATTCTAACACAGCTTTATATTAATTCACATTAATATTTTAATTTCCCTATGTTTAGACTTAGGGACTCCATTAAAAATATTATTTATTTTAATATCTCCCAAACTGTTTAGAATCTACACAACCCCTTTCTGGGTATTGGAGATCTCATGTGCCTTAGCCTCTCCACCAATTTTCGTGGCTAGAGCACATCCGATGCTACCCCAAATCAACATGATTGTTATCATCAAGTGATGTGTTCCGACCATTCGGACACTCCTTCGCATAATGGCCGAACTTATTGCAAGCAAGGCATCTGCCTTTCCTTCTACCCTTAGATCCGGACTTCCCATTGAAGTGATCTTTTTAGGTAGGCCATCAAAGCTTCTGTTGTGCCACTCAGATATTATTCTTAGCTTCGACTTCACCCTTGGTGAATTTGAAGAGGGATGAAGAACCCATTGAGCCTTTTTGTCCTTTCCAACTGTCTTCGGTGATTGCTCTTTCGCTCTTGCTTGGGCTTTGTCTTCACCTCAACTTTGATACCATGTTAATTTTAGGTATGTTCTATGCTTAGAGCAATTTATTTCAATTTTCACAATTAGCTCAATATCTTTTCCATATTAGCAATCACATCAGCGTAATAGTAAATTGCAGATAGAACATAAACATGAATCGAAGAAGACAAGCCAAGACAAGAGGACATAAGATGTGGCGCTAGCCAGGGACAAACCCCAATGTGGGGAAACCCCTGATCAATTCTTCTTATATGTTCTTCAATAGTTCAGCAGAGAGAGAGAGAGTACATATACAACAGAAGTCAACACTTTGACTTATCTAAAATGAGAGCATAGTGATGGTCGTTGGACTCAGTTGAAGACATGTTGCTTCAACTGATTCTCCAAGGTGACTCCATCACCATGTTTAGCCTATCACTGTGCTGCACCATGTTGCACCATCATACCTGTCTAGCGTCAATAAGCTACACCATGTTGCACCATCACTATGTTCAGAATCACTGAGCTACACCATGCTGCACCATCACTATGTCCAACATCACTGAGCTACACCATGCTGCACCATCACTATGCCCAGCATCACTGAGCTACACCATGCTACACCATACATCCTGTACCCATCGTTGCTACTGTGTACACTATGCTGCACTATGCATCCTATACCCATCGCTGCTACTGTGTGCACTATGCTGCGCTATGCATCCTGTACCCATCACTGCTACTGTGTGCACTATGTTGCACTATGCATCCTATAGTCATATGCTATGTTGTCTATAATGTTATAGCATTCATCATAAGACCAAGGTGGCTAGCTATAGTGTTATGGCCTGCGGCCTAGCACATACCAATGCCAATGTCTTCTCCTCTATGACAGCGTTAGTGTGACAGCAATAAACTTCCGTTAAGATAGCGATTGGATCTATCATTCATGACTATGTTTCAACCAAAACAGCAGTTAGAGCATCCTTATTTAGAACAACATTAAGGATAGTTGAAGGTGTGGCTTCTTTATCTCAGTGTTTAAGTGTGAGAGCATTCCTTCCATGACAGCGAGGGTATACTTTTCATGACTGCGTGTAGGATGAGGGTTTTTCCTTCCATGACAGCAAGGGCATTCCATGTGTAGAACACTCTTCTAAGACAGTGTTTAGGTGGCATCTCCATTAGCCAGCTTAGCAACTAAGTTTAGGGCATCTCATCTCCCTTAGTCTTGCGGCTGGGATTCCTGTCTTTATTTCCATGGCTACGTATTTAGGGCATCTCCATAACTGCGGTTAGGGTCACCCTTGGGACAACGTATTAGACAATGGTTGTCTTCTTGACAGCGTAGAGGATTAGGGCATATCTTCTTCACAACATGACTGCGTTTTAGGCTTCCTCTGGACAGCGTATAGCTAGGGCATCATTATCATCTTCATGTCTATGTTTTTAGACCTTTCTCTAGACAACATATGGCTTTCATGAGCTAGGGCATCATCCTCTAGGACTGCATTTTTCCCTTAGAGATTCTTCTTTCCACTAAAACCCAAAACATTTGGAAAAGAAGAAATCTCAAGAGAGTTTTGTGTACAAATGACTTGCAAGCCACTTGTATTTATGCTAAAACGTGAAGCACAAGTGGGGGCAGTTGGGTTGCTAGCTGACCTTGACGAATTGTCCCATAACACAAATAAATTCATATCTCCATAAATACTTATCGGAATCGGATGATCTTTAGATCAATCTTACACCTCTCGATGAGAGGAGTCCAAGAAAAATATCAGTTGCCATAAAGAAGATGACCTGCATGGAGTTTGGCCCTAGTTGCAATTTTAACATTCTCACCATGACTCATCGCCATCATTATTTGTATCCCAATTACTAGATTCATCCCTATTGTTCTTCTCTCATTGTGGCAATTAGCTTTCAAAATCTAGGGTTTCTCCAAACCTTAGCACTAGATTGTTTCTTTCCTTTATGCATCTTGATTTTTATACGAGTTCGTTTGACGCTCTCGCTTTCTAATGACATCATCGTCCCCAATAGTGCCAATGACCTACTTGTTGAGGTTGAGGGAGTAGACACGTAGGTGGTTGGACCAAAAAGATAGCACATTAACTTGACAAGGCATTGGAGCACTAGAGCACTTGAAGGAGTGTTGGACCTTGGATGAGAGTCACTCTTCTCTTAAAGCCTTGCTTGTGGATTGTCATCACCTCGAAGCTTGACAGATGTCACTCATAGAAGGAGCATTTCACACTAAGTTGCACTGAAACGGATACGGGGTTTGAAACGGATACGGAAAATTTTCAAAAAATTTGGATACGATACAACAAGGAAACGGCATATATATATATATAACATTCATATTATCGTTCATCTTTTAGTTTTTAGAATTTGGATTCTATATTTAAAAATACATAATCATCATCGCGAATTCAACATAAACAAATCATCATCATCAATTAAGCATAAACATGTCATCATCATCATCAATGATAATTATAATGTTCAAGTTGGCACCTTTGATTAAAATGTCGATACCCACTCACAATTTAAATGAATATGAGATTGTTTTGAGAGTCACATCATACATCATGAAATTATATATATATTTTTAATGAATTTGACAGCACTAGCACAGAGGCAACATAGTGAATTTGACTTTATAAATAGTATGTTGCACAATATCTTGGTTTAGACTATAAAGAGTCATGACATAGAAATATTGTTTAGTATCACCAAATATAATGTAAATTTAATCATTGTAAATAACAACGTCTACACATTATAAATTGGATTGTATTCCATTAGCTACAATAGGAGATGCTTTGAAATTCATAGACAGAAGTAAGCTGGATTTATTTATTCACAACCTAAGTTCATATGACCAAGAATCAAGATGCCACAATTTAAGCAAAGTATTGTGAAGTATGATACTAGTAAAGAAATATTGAGAAATTTAACCTAATGCAAGAAACTGCTTCCACCAACCAACATTGTGGGCAACAACTTTCCTTTTTGATTTCATAGATACCTTATGAGTTTCCATTTTAAATTCTAGGTTTCCATCCTTTAGATCTGGCATTGTTGAAAACTTGTTGGCAAATACCTCTATCATGTCATGAATCCTTTCCCAAGATAAATGTTCACTTTCAGATGAGTTGCAATCAATGGATATAAGGTCTTGAAAGAATTCAGCTGCATTTACATGCTCTAGACAAACAAACCTAGAATATATTCTTGCAATAAAGTGCCTAGAACATTGGAAACTTGGAAAACTGGAAACCTGGAAACTTGGAAACGTATCCATATTTTCTGGAAATGTATCCAAATTTTCTGGAAACGTATCAAATTATCTTGAAACTCCTTTGAAACGTTTCTGATCTCAAGCTGGCTGTTTCCAAAAATGGAAATGTGGTGGAAACGTTTCCATGCAGTTTCCAAGCCATTTCGTACGTGTTTCCATATCCGAAACACTGAATGGCATTTCCGGGAGTTGGGGGAGGCGTTTCCGGTAACTTAGATTTCACATGCATGGGCCTACTTGTTTGTAGTGGACTACGTGTAAGGATTTTGGCCCACTTTTGTATTGTTGACCTCCCTTATCTCTAATATATATATTGGAAGAAGAGAGTCCTTTCATTCTATATCTCTTGGTCATCTTGTGTTTAGAGATGTTAGGAGAAAACCAATTTAAACTCTATCTTTCTTGGAGATTGTATTTTGTACCTTATGTCTCTTGTCCTAAGGCGCTATGTTTTCTTGATTATCCTTGAAGTCTAGGTTTAGGGTTTCTGCCCTAAGGAGGCAAGGAGTTAGGATTTGGTGATAAACCCTAGAGTTGTACTTTTGGAGAAGAAAGGAGACATCTTGGTTGGAGCCAAAAAGGGTTGCCAATATTGATGCTAGCTTATGGAAGATCTTTGGTGGAGATAGGGTTTTTCACGTTTTTCCTAACTAGGGTTTTGGAGGGCTTGAAGGGTTGTACCAGCTTATCTTAAGCTGGGAGCATGTACTCGAACTTCATCTCTTCTATATATATATATATATATATATATATATATATATATGAAGTTTTCAACTGCCCAAAATGGTATTGTTGCAAGTTTGATTTTCAGCAATCATTGTCTTCATGGTTTGGTAATTTCCAGCACTGGTATGTTTTGCTGATTTGATGTACGTTAAGGCTGAAATAATTAAGGGTATTAACATTGATATTGAGAACATTAGGGCAGATTTAGTGCTATAATTACTGCTGTCATAAAGAGGATTTAAGGCAAGGTTTATGCTTGATAGATTTCCCTGGAGGGATGAAACTTATTAGCACACATTTGGTCTTCTTTCTCTTAATTTGCCTTGATGATTGCAGTTGAACAGAAGTGAAATATTCTCCATTGTTTCATGCTGTAAATTATATTTCAGATCAGTATGCCTGTAAATTCACAGGGACTAGATGATCCAGGAAACTCCTAGTATAGAAGTAAAATTTCCAAATTTGCATTAAGCATTAAGAATAGAAATTTCAACAAATCCCACTCCTTGGCAGCAAGTTTGGCTCACGAGTAGTCGTAAATCAGATGAGTTTTCCATGTAAGGTCAAGACTTGTGTGTACTTTTGTGTCAGGGTTGGTGTAATTTGTTTTGTAATGTCCCAAGTAAGGGTGAGACCTATGTGTACGATTGCAGTATTGCCCTCTAATATCGAGGCGGCCAGTAATCGACAGCTAATTTTATTCATATATAGTTAAACTTTGAACCTGCATTGGAGTTTGTGTTGTTTGCTTTGTTACAGCGACACATGTTTAGTTCATGTGTAGCGGGTTATCCCATAGCAAACGATTAATATTTTTCTGGTTTTTATCACATGCTTCTCGTAACCCATTGTATGAATTAATTCTTTCAGGTTAGAGCTGTGGCATTAGGGTTTGTCCTGTTTACTGTAATGCCCCAAATAAGGGCAGGACATGTTTAGTTGATGTGAGCTAGGGTTATTCCAATAGCAGAACAATAATATTTTGCCGGTTCCTATCCAGTGCTACTCACAACCCATTGAATTAATTAATTCTTTCAAGCTAGAGCTGTAGCCTAATATAGGTTAGGGTTCTTCGCACATTTTTAATTAACATTCTTTAAATAAATCCCTTCTCAACAGTTTCTTTGTCTAGGGCACAGGGCAAATGTCATTACAAGCATCTTTTCTGCCTTGGATGTCATAAGAGCCAATTGGTTGACACCTTTATAAGTTTTGCACTTCTTATTTGGTGACCTTTGAGCCCTCTACCGTTCTGTTCTTTTGGGCTCTCTAGGGTTTGATGATATCTGTTTCGGCACTCTCCGTGTACTCTTTTATGTCTTTTACATTTCCCCATGCTTACTCATCTTTGTATTTTGTTAATAGTTCTATTGGCTATATCTTGCCCCCAGTGACCTTTAATATTTAAATTAAATTATATTTAAACAAATTTAACAGTACAGGTAGCCATATGAGCTGTTTTTTGCGTGCTTCTGTTCGCATTCTCCTATTAAATTTTCTATCATAATTTTTTGGGCCCATAACTCACTTGACACTATTCCCTCTGAACCCAACATGGGCAAGAACTATCCAAAAACTATCTAATATATGTCAAGCAGGTACAACATTCAAGCCTTGTAAATTAAATATGAGAGAGAATATGTGGCCTAAAATACCAGGAGAACGAGACGAATAGTGAACTTGGAGAAGATCAGCCTGCATCACGCGATTGACAGAGTCGAGATCAGCAACAATAATGCGAAGGCGCTCCCTCACGTTTCCAGAATCTTCCAGCTGCTGCTTGAACTCCTCAAATTGCTGCTCCATTATTTCTCTGTCTGCCAAACTAGCGGAGGTGGAAAGCGTTTTCCTGGAGCTTAAATCCTGGCAAAAATACCTGCCACAGACCACTCTACATTGACAGCACAAATTCCTGTTTATGCTGAAAAGCTTTTGACATTGTGGATATCGTGTACGGTGGGAAGATTTTGTAGGTGGTCTTGGAGTAGTCGAAATGTTGGAATGGAGAACAGAAGAGCAGGAAGAGAGGAACTTAATAGCGGTGTTAGTATTGAGTTTGCACGCATGGGTTGCTATAGCCATTGTAGCCGCCATATTCCATGATGTTGCAACGTTTTCTCTTATAACTCACTAGGTTGTGTAGCAAATTTCCATTTTCATAATTCATCATTTTATATCTCACTAGGTTGTGCAGCAAACTTCCATTTTCATAATTCATCATTTTATGGTTTTGTTAATAGTAGGTTTTATGGCGTGTATAGGTTAAGTGTTGTCATATTTTCATACAAAGGAAAAAATACATGAAAGAGGTGATTTGCTATTCCCGGGTATATTACAAGAAGAAGTTTGTCATAATTCAATTCACAAAAGCTTCAATGAGACTTTTAAAAGAGGTGAATTCGAGGTGATTTATTAGGCATGAGGATGAGGAAGATGATTAATAATTGAGTTATATTAAAAGTTAATTATAGAATTTAAGTGGTTCATTATATGTTTATTTATAAAAAGTCATTCAAATACGTGAAGGAAAACAATAATAACAAATTAAGAAATGGAAAGATGTTTCAAAAATGACAACTAAGAGATAATTAAAGAGGAGCTCTTCTCTCTTCATTTTTCTTGAACTCTTTTTACTTGTCAAAGAAAGAGAAGTCGTCAAGGGGTAGTGGGACAAGCTTGAGGGACATTGCAAAGGTTAAATCATAATTGGCACATAAGAATATGTGCTTCTACAAGGGATAACGCTTGGGAATGGAAACAAGGAAGCCAAACACATTTGTAGTGATAATATGCATAGAAGACATCATGGGTACATGGACAAATTGGGCATTTGTGGGCAAATTTGCAATATAAGTTGATAGGGTCTCCAATGGCATTTAAGGAATCAATATTCACATCTTAAGGGGCTTTCTAAGATAGAGGACAATAGTGTGAATAGGCAACATCCATATATACATGGAAAATTGAAGTGATTGTGACTAAGTTCACAAGATGAGATGGCAATGTCCCTAAGAGCCTTTAATGAATCAATAATCATATTTTTTGGAGATCAATGTAATAGAGGACTTAACACAACCATGGTATTTGACTTCCTCATCTCCCTTTCCAAGCATTATCTCTCACAAGAGCACAATTTCCTTTACAACAACCATAATTTGGGCTTTACGTTGTTCCTTGTGCTTCTCTCATCAGTCCCTAACATGTGGGAGGAGTTCAAAAAGATTAAGAAGTAGGGTGGATCCTTGTCACTTCTCTATCACTCATCATTTTTTAGGTGCCTCTCTAAAATTTTCTCTATTATTATTGTTTTCCTTCATCCATTCAAACATATTTATATAAACAAGCAAGTAATAAGTCTCCCTAATTTTGGGATTAATTGCAACAATGTCTCGTGTCTCTTGCCTTATGAGCCAGGTTTTCCTTATCGATGTTATGTATGTGGTTCATGTAGCTGCGATTTATTTATATGATGTATAAAATGTGCATTTCATAATAAATATGCATCACATGTTTTAGAACTATATGAATGTATTAAACACTCAAAGGACTCCTAAACGCATAAGTGTGTGAGCTAACCTTCCCCTTTTAACAATTTGCACATGGTCCAAATATATGATTTCAAGGGACATTAACTTAGTGTTAATATACCTCTTAGTTAAATTTTGTAAACATAGGTAGATCGCCCTCAAATTGCCTAATTAAAACTCCCTAAAATTTAAGGTTTTTTAAACTTCATGGACTATTCTTACAAATTATGAGAATGCTTAGGATGCATTTGCTCCAATTTGTGTTTTGGGTTGTTGAAAAGAAATGGGGTTTTATTGTGCTTGTTTTTCTTTATTTTATCTTATTTTTATTGGACAAATTGTTTGTTTATTTTATTTTATTTTCCCTTCACTTACTTTTGATAACTCATTTATCTCATAGATACAACCAAAGGCATTGCATTTGATATGCGCAACCAAGAGAGTTAAATAGTTGCTTATGTGAATAATTGTAGTATGTTGAGATTAAAAACAATAGTGTGAGAAAAATGAATAACCCTAGACTACCTTGAGTTAGAGATTGGTCATTTTTATCCTCTAACACCTAATTTCATTATAAATAAATGACCTCCTTCACATTTTTCTCTCTATTAGAACTACTCTTGGATCCCTTGATGCCTTTTTACTATTGGCATGATTAATTTATTGGCTTTCCTCACATTTCTTCCCTCTTCTTTGTTTCCTCCTTAAACTCTCTAAGGTATTCTCTTCTTTCTAATTTCATGCAAGTTGTCATAGATTGAATGATCAAGGTTAATTTTGGTTTTTGTTTGGGTCTTTAAACTCATTGATTAGTAATTGTTCATTAGTGTTGACAAGAGGCCACCCTCTCCTCACTTATTGATCTAGGGGATCAAAAATATGCTCAAAAATCAAAGTGCTCAAAATCTCCCGAAACAAGTGCCAAATCGTAGATCTCATCGTTCTGATTCCAACTATGCTTGAATTGCCTAAACTTGAAACTGTATGAGGAACTTATCACATTCTGAAGTTTTTGGGAAAATAACTAAAAAGTCAACTTGCAAGGTTGACTGTGCAGGCCATATGATGACATAGTGTTGACATCAATAGGATGAATGGACTGTACAGATACCAGACAAGCTAATCCCATGAGGACACATGGTGTGCTAGTATTGGTTAGAGGGTTTGTGATTTGGGTTATTCCTGAGCCACTGTGTGGGCCAATTAGAGGGAGCCACATGGCCCAATGAAAGGTTATGACGTGGCCTCAGGAATGACACCAATTTTTTGTGTGTGTCAATTGACCAACTCCGCGAGGTTCGACCCCATGACCTCCCAAATGTGCAACAAACTCCCAACCAACCAGGCTACAAGTGATTCTTAATAACGATGGTCAACATATTTTATTTAAGTTCAAGTCATAGAGAGGTTGAGGGGAAGGGCGCACCTGATCAGCTCAGCCCTTAGTTTGTGGCACGATTATATAACTAGTGGCACAAGTAAAGAGGCGAGCGCGTGGCACCTTGCCTGCACCCCAAGGCAATGGCCCTAAGCCACATGTTATTCCACATAACCAAGGTGTCGAAGATGGGAAGGGTGTGTGGCCTATGGTCTGTGAACTTTGGTTCCATGCAATCCACAAGACCAACAGCATGGGAGTCAGAGGGGGGCTTCGACCCACATTTTAAAAATATAATAATATTTTTTATATTTAATACAACAAAACCGACGACGCCGATATTTGTGGGTCAAACCCAGAACCTCCGGGTTTCCAACTGCGCACCCTAATAATTGGGTTAGAATGACTGTGTTGCTCAATTTTGCAGAGGAAACTAATTTGTAGAGCTATTTGCAGGAAATTTGAAGAAGGGGGCCTATCTTGGCCATTTTCAACCTTTTTTATCCGGATTGGATCATTGTATTGTTTGTCATCCATCTTGATGCATTCGTAGTGGAAAAAGTGGAGGAATTAGCTCATGAGACTGTTTTTACCGGTTGGACCCAGTTTGGAAAAATGAGGTCTAAAACATTCTGGGAGCGTTTTGAGGCATCAAACAACATTTTTTGGGGGTAAAACTTTGTCGTTTTAGCGCCACAACTTTTATGTTTTTCTACACACATAGATGTTTCTAACGACGCAAGAAGCGTGTTAATTAGAGTCTGTATGCAAAAGTTATGCCACTCAGAAGTTGACTTTCCTGTTTTCATCACCATGGTTCGAGTGGATCTCACGGCAACCCCCATTATTCATGGAAAATGGGCTAGCCACATGTTTATAATGTAAAATATTCTAGAAGAGTCTATATTGTAACTCTAGTTAAGAGTTGATGTAGTTAAACTTAACCACTATTAGGCTATCGAGTTGTGTTATAACTGGGCCACTAGGAGGAAGAGGCATTTCATTATTTCAAGAGAATTTTGTTCCATAGTTGAGCAAAGATAGCCAGGAGAGATAGGAGGTAGAGCACATAGAGAGGATTTGTGCATTGTAGCAACCCACGGGCCACACACATTACTTATTTGTACATGCAACCTTATTTTCCAAACAAAGAAAGAGAGTGAAGCGACCTCACCTTCCAGTTGGATTTTCACCCGAAAGGGTTTCCCAAAGCATATATTGTGTCTTGTGTGTGTGTGTGTGAGCTTATTTTGTCGTTCTCTACTTTTCTACATAATTTCCATTCACATGCATTGTTATGAAACCAGCTCAAGAAAAGATAGAAAAGATAGATCAACGCCTTAGAATTCAGCCTCTTCGAGGGGGCAACCTACTTTACATTCATAAATGAACAATTCTTGGATGATTCAAATGACAAAACCTCCTTTCTATATATAGGAGTCTAAGGAGTCACAATATAAACCAGCCGACCTAACAATAACAATAGAGGGATTCTATGGGGCACAGTAATAACAATATGGGGGCAATAGGGGCACAACAATATTAATAAAGGGTATAACTACAATAGTAATGGGGTAATCACTAGTATTATAGGGACCCAACATGCCCCTCGCCTTCAAAAAAGTGTTGTCCTCAACGCTTGAGTAGTTCTGGGTACTTCTGCATAAAATTCTCATCCTCCCATGTGGAATCTTCAGCGGATAAGTTCTTCCACTTGATAAGATACTCTGAAATTGATCGATTTCGTAGCTGTCGAGTTCTTGTTCTATGACTGCTTCTGGTTCCAATATAATTTTTCCTTCCTCATCAAGTTCTGGCAATATTGTTTGAATTGGGAGCTTGTCGCCTATAAACCTTCTTTAACATTGATAATGGAAAACTGGGTGCAATCGGAGAAGCTGCAGGAAGCTCCAATTTGTATGCCATAGTACCAATCTTTTGCAACACCTTGTACCGACCATAATACTTTGGTGATAATTTATTATCCTTCTTAGCTTCCTTGAGGGACGTTTGCTTATATGGTTGTAGCCGTAGGAATACCCAATCACCTACATCAAAACTTCTTTCACTGCGATGTTGATCTGCCTGTTGTTTCATTCTATTTTGTGTCAACACGAGGTTATCCTTTAAGAGTTTGAGGACTTGTTTTTGATGTTCGATGTGATGTTCCACTGCCTGAACCTTAGAATTTTCTCTTAAATATGATGTGATGGATGGTGGTTGATACCCATAAAGTGCCATAAATGGGGTCCTTTTTGTTGTTGTATGGAAGGAAGTGTTATACCACCATTCAGCCAGAGGCAACCATTTGACCCATTGTGTCTGTTTATCAGATACAAAGCAACGAAGATATCCTTCCAAACATTTGTTTACTATCTTATTTTGCCCATCAGATTGAGGATGATAAGATGAGCTATGAGCTAACTGAGTACCAAGACAAGAAAATAATTCTGTCCAAAAATTTCCAGTGAAAATGGGATCTTTGTCACTTACAATAATCTTTGGGTTTCCATGTAGCTTTTGAATTGTTTCCATAAATGCAGTAGAAACTGTACTGGCTTTAAATGGATCTGATAATGCACAAAAGTGTGCATACTTGGTAAGTCTGTCAACTACCACCATGATGACACTCTTTCCCTCAGACTTGGGTAAACCTGTGATAAAATCCATTGAAACCTCTTCCCAACGTTGGCTTGGAATGGATAAAGGTTGTAATAGACCCGGTGTCTTAATTGTTTCAACTTTATTTGTTGGCAAACCAAACATTCTGCCACAAACTTTTGAATATCTGATTTAAGGCCATCCCAAAAAAATTCCTTCTTAACCCTATGGTAAGTTTTTAAAAATCCTGAGTGCTCTCTTAAGGGAGAAGTGTGCAATTCCATAAGAATCTTTTGTTTTAGTTGGGAATTCTTACAGAGGTATAAGTGATCTTTGTACCATAATGAATCATTTTGCCAGCTGAATGTATCAGACTTGTAACTTTCGAATAAGCGCCCACACTTCTCGTCATTCTTCCATTCCTCCCTTGGTTCATTTATCCAATCTGGTTGGATAATAGAAATGGTGCACAACAATGCTTCCACATCCTCATCCTTTCTTGAGAGTGCATCTGCCACCACATTTTGCTTCCATTTTTTGTAGATGATTTCAAAGTCATAACCCAACATCTTTGTGACCCACTTTTGTTGCTCTTCAGAGGATAATCTTTGTTCTAAAAAGTATTTAAGGCTATCATCATCCGTTTTTACCTTGAAGTGTCTTCCCATTAGGTAGGGTCGCCATTTCTTAAGTGCATGGAGTATTGCCAACATTTCCTTCTCATAAATAGCTTTGTGTAAAAACTTTCCATTGATTGGACGACTTTCAAAAGCAATGGGTCTTTCATCTTGCATTAAAACAACACCAATTCCATTTCCTGAAGCATCACATTCCACAATAAAGGTTTTTGTGAAGTCTGGTGTAGCTAAGACGGGTGCTTGGCACATTGCCTCTTTAAGATGTTCGAAGGCCTTTGTTGCTTCCGGAGTCCATGAAAATGCATCTTTCTTCAATAATGTTGTTAGAGGTGCTGCTATTCTCCCATAATTCTTAACAAACTTGTGATAATACCCTGTCAACCCGAGAAATCCTCGCAGATGCTTTATGGATGTGGGGATTTTCCATTCCTTAATGGCTTTAATTTTTGCTAGGGTCTACCTTAACTCCTTCATGAGATACAATATGACCCAAATATTCCACCTCCTGGACTCCAAAGAAACATTTGGATCTTTTTGCATATAATTGTTTCTCCTCCAATAGTTGTAGCACCCTGTCAACATGTTCAACATGATCCTTCCAAGACTTGTTGTAGATTAGTATATCATCAAAAAATACTAACACAAATTTTCTAAGGAATGGTTTGAAAATTGAATTCATCAAACCTTGAAATGTTGAAGGTGCATTGGTAAGGCCAAAAGGCATGACCAAAAATTCATAATGACCCTCATGAGTTCTAAATGTTGTTTTCGGAATGTCTTCAGTCTTCATTCTGATTTGATGATATCCTGAACAAAGATCCAACTTGGTGAAGTAAATTGATCGATGCAATTCATCTAATAATTCATCAATGACAGGAACGGGAATCTTATCTTTAATAGTGATCTTGTTGATCTCCCTATAATCTGGACACATGTGCCATGATCCATCCTTCTTGTGCACCAATACTACTGGAACAGAGAAAGAACTTTGACTCGGTTGAATTATACCAGCCTCTAGCATTTCTGCAACCATACATTCAATTTCACTCTTTTTGACATAGGGATATCTGTACGGCCTAATGTTTGGAGGAACACTTCCTGGAATCAGATGAATAGTATGATCATGATCACGCATAGGTGGGAGACCTTTGGGAGTCTCAAATACCTTGGAATGATTGTCCAGGACCTTTTGGAGATATGGATAAATAGATGATTCCGATGTGGAAACATCTAGCGAACATAATTGTACAATTACACCTCTTTGCTCCTTTTTTAAGCTTTGTCATACCATTAGAGCTGATTATCTTTCCTGGTTTCCCTGCAATACCCCTTAATTCAACTTCCTTTCCTTCCGTACAAAATTTGATGAAAAGTTCTTGAAAATTAAAAGCTATTGTACCCAAGGATTGTAGCCATTGGACTCCTAGTACAACATCAACACCTCCCATTGGAATGGAAAGCATTGGGCTAGTCAATACATAGTCTCCCATGGATAGCTTGATATTATGGCACTTTCCAGAGCAATTTATTATTCCTCCATTTGCAATCATCACTTGACACTCTGGTGCTGGATATAGGAAGCAATTCAATTCTTTTGCTAACCTACAATGAATAAAATTGTGGGTGCTTCCTTAATCAATCAACACTATTACCTTTTTCTTCTTGATTTGTCCTTCTATCTTGATAGTTTGAGGAGTGGTAATTCCTGCCAATGCATTACAAGATATGGCCGGATTTATTTCTTCTTATCTAGGCTTTGTTCCTGGAGTATATCTTCTTCTTTTGACCTTTCTTGCTCCTTTTCTTCTTCCTCTTCACAATCTATGTAGAATAATTTCTTCTCAGCACACTTGTGACCTTTAGTGTATTTGCTATCACAACTCTAACAAAGCCCTTTTTTTTCTCTTTTTTCTTCCAATTGTTGTGGTGTCAACCTTAAAGGTTGTGGAAGACTAGGGACAACACTTCCATCTTTATAGTTGTGAGTGGTATGCTTCTTGGTTGCCATAATTTTGCTTTCCTTTTTTCTTGCTTAACCCTGTAATTCCTTCTCTAATGAATCAAGTTCCCAAAGGCGAACATCATGTTGGATATTATCCTTTAAAGACCTATGAACACATCAATCCTATGCTCCTCCGGAATATCTTTTAGCCTTATGTTCAATTTTTGGAACTCCTCAATGTGCTCCATTATTGAACCCTTTTGTTTGAGACTTATCAATTGGCTAAAAAAAGTGTTGCTTTTTGTATCCTCATAATGTGCTATCAATTCTTCCGTAAAATTTGCCCAAGTGATAAATTGTTTACGAGAGCAAAGCCATTGATACCATACAAATTGATTTGGTTCCAAATATAAAGTTGCCATACATACCTTTTGTGTGTTTTGCACATTATTGAGGTCGAAAAATTGCTCCATCTGTAATATCCATGTTGCGGGATCCTTGCCATCAAACTTCCTCATATCGATTTTTGGAATATGGTGGGTCTTTTATCCAACATTAGAGTCTATGGAATCATGATTAACATTTCTT
>APFE030851379.1:35826-55764 GCA_000404065.3 Pinus taeda | reverse complement strand
AGGAGACTCAAGGTAGTTTAGTTTTGTTTCCTATATATAGGAAAAACTCTGATGTAAAAGGGGTTGGAGATTTTTATAAAAACAGAGTTTTCATATTGGCTTATGTAAAGTACTTTGACAGTAATAGAAAGGATAATTTTTCTTCCCAAGATTCATCTTGTGTTTCAAATGCTCAGAGTATATGTGGTTTGGTCTTTATTAATCTTGTTTTACATTTCACTAAACATGCAATCACTCTGAATTCACATAAGTGCTCAGACTTCCTGTGTATGTTTATTGAGTTGAGGTTCTTTTTGGTAAATGTTTTGAGCATTGAAACATTATATGCCTTGGTTTCCATGATTGAGTAGCTACTTGTTTACTGCAGAAGTGTATGACTCCATGAGCCCAATGGGAGAAGCCTTATTTTTGTTGTTCCAACCAGCATGAATTTCATATACTAATTAAAGAGTTAGCCATCTTTCTTGCCCTTTAATACATATCAAAAATCTGTGAGAGAGCCCTCTCTGACTAAGGAGGCTAAACCTTAGTCTAAAGCTTGGTCTAAAACAGTTTCATGAGATCTTATTAAGTAGCAGCCCTTAGTACTGATTTTATGATAACACATTGCAATCTAGATATCTCTAGATTTGACAGTTATCTGATGAAGTCAGAATGATGAGTTCCAAGGTATGGCTTTGATATTGATTATGGTTTTGGTTTTATATCCTGATGATCTACTTGTGATAGGTGATGAGTCTTTGATGGTCTAATCAGAGAGAGAAGTATTATAAAGCCCGACATAATGGAGCATGGCATGATGAATCAATTTCTAGAATTTGGAAAGAAATTCCATATTGCAAAGCCATTGGAAAATGTCATGAAAATGAAAATCCTTGGATACTCTTATTTGAAGTTCAAGATGTTGTTGAACTTGACATGGCATTCGAAAGTTGGAGCATTGATGTTCCATTTTGAACATTCATCTGTATATGTGTGATGTGAATAATGAATTCATGAGTGAGTTGCTTCACTCACATAGATTTTCCACCGAGCATGCTTTTAAATATCTGCATGAGGTGTTATATTTTGAGAATGTGATATTTCTCCTATGATATGTATCTACATATATGTATTTCTGATACTTGAGGCTATTGCTGATATGCACATTTGGATGTTTCTTTAGCATGAGATCTGCCATGATATCTTGGATGAGAGGTCCATAGCATGACCAAGGTTGATCATGATGTTGCTAGCATAACTAGCTATTGTTGGCATTATGATGCATGTGTTGTACTTGATGGCAACCCTCTCATAGAAGATCATCTCACTTGTATACATTCAGAAGATATATAAGATGTGGTAGAATGCATGTGTTACCGGAAAACAAAAAGGGATCAGATGACAGTTCACAAGTAAGCTTTGCCATCAAGTCCAAAGGGGGAGATTGTTGGCATTATGGCTAAAGTGTTGTCCTTGATAGCAAACTATTCAGGTGATGGATCACTGTACAACAGGACAGTAGCAGAGATTGATGATCAGCTATCAAATATTGGAGAAAATAAGAGGTACGCAGGTACACCTTACATAAGGTGCGTACACGCAGGCCAGTGTTACATAAAGTGCGTACATACCCGCAGTTATCCAGTTCATGGGGTGTGTACCCCCAGTGCACACATTCCAAGGCAGTTAAGCGCCCACACGTGGGGTTTCTCATGGTATTTAGCCAACAGTATTGGGTTATCATGGTTTTGGTCCATGGTATTGATTATTTTATTATTATTATTGAACCCCATGATCCTTGATTTAAGGATGAGCTTGCCTATATAAAGAAGAGGAGATCATTTGGTTTGGATATGAGTTTTTGGATTGAATATCTTAAGAAGCTAGATCTGAAGTTCTAGTGATGGGTTATGAAAGATGTCTAGATCTAAATAAGGCGAATCTACTGATGGATTGAGATCTCTTCGGCGCATGTTCAGATCTATAGATCTGACTGTCTGGGTTGTTCTTGAAGTCTCGAAATTATCTATACCCAGAGGTACGCTGGTCCAGTGAAAGAAAAGTGCGGAGATACGCAGGCACAGAAGTGCTGCAGGTGCGCAGATACGCAGGAGAAGAAGCACTGCAGTTGCGGAGGGACGCAGTCAGTTGATTGGAGACAGAGCGCACATACGCAGGGAGACAGTAAGGCGCAGTGCGCACATACGCAGGGAAACAGTTGCATACAGTGCGTACTTATACGCAGCTGTTATATGGGTGAAGTTGCGTACCTCTCTTGAGACCTTTTTGCTGTACATGTCTATCATTTCTATGATCTGGGTCTTGTCTGATGTCTGATATCATGTTCTGGTAACAACAGTCTGAAAAGTAATTGATTATATCTTTATGTGATATGATGAACTAGATCTGGTTGATGGCTCTCATTGTATTGATCTAGTGATTGGGTGATTCAGAAGGTTGTTTGATTATGAGCTTCATATGGTTATTGGGTCCAGTATGAAAATTGGATGAAATGTGGCCCTTTCAGATTATGTGTTGTGTTTCAGTGTATCCAGTGTGAAAATTGATGAAACGTGGTACCTGGAGGCGAGAAGGTTGTAGGTCAGCACCTACGTACTAGTATCTAAGCTAGTACAAGAGCTAAAGGAAATCTTTGGAACATTGTAGCAGGTAGTAGCCTGCGTACTAGAAAATGGATTAGCTAGTACAAGAGCTAAGGGAAATCTTTGGAGCATTGTAGCAGGTAGTAGCCTGCGTACTAGTAAATGGATCAGCTAGTACAAAAGCAAAGGGGGTTGTAGCTCTCGTACTGGTATAAGGCTGCACCAGTACAAAATATTGTAAAAGGATTTTCTTATTAAGAAGAAGATTGAGATGACTTGCAGCAGGTGGTTTTCTCCCGCATTGGGTTTCCACCTTATATCATGGTGTTCATGTGTGTGCCTTATTTGTGATGATCTATTCTATGTTACTGCATCTGTTAACTGATAATATGGTTGATAATGTTCTAATGCACTTATTGAAGATCAATTAACTTAATCATAAGAAGTTGTGGAAGTAGCATATATGAATCTGGTTATGGAAATGAAAAAGTTTATTAATGTGATGATAATACTGATTCCCCCCCCCCCCCCTCTCAATATTATTTCCAACAACTATGAGGCAGGATAAAAAAAGCTCCTTAGAAGAGTTGTTTGAGCATGATCTGGATATGACATGAATACCAAGGATACATTGTGATGATCCGATTGTCAATAAGTCCCATATATATGGTTGGGACTGAGGTACTCTCATATAATGAGACAGTGTAGTTATTCAAAACAAACTTAGGCTTGTGGTTGGCCCCTCCATGAGAAGGAGGATGATTATGGTATACTTTTGTGATTCATATGATTATATATGGTCTGACATGATATTTGATTTGATGTTTTGTATGAATTTGAAATAGCTACTATTGAGGCAAGATGATGATGAGAACAACTTGGACTGATGGATTTTGCCCCTCCGAATAAGGGGTAGCTCTGATCAAGGGCATTGAACATACTCTTCCCACCCTGCTTAAGCTCCCAGGGTGAGGAATTGAGATATAGGGCTCCTAGGATTGAGGGAACTCTCGACAATAGGGTGTTACCCTATGTTGGGAACGGGTTCCCCCAAGGATAGTTTTGGGGCTAAAAGCTCATGTTTTGGGTCAATTTTGTAATAAAATTGTAAAGTATCTTCATTTTGTGGTCACGGAGCGCGAAGGTGTCAAAATTCATAAAGGGTTGTCTGCCCTTATTTTGTAAAGTGTAAAGTCGGCTTTAAAGATCCACCCATGGTCTGCGGACCATGGGATTGTATAAAAAGGAGCTAAGCAAGTAAGCTCTAAGTAGCCTTAAGTCTAAGTAGTAGACAAGTGTTGGAGTCTTGGTAGAGAATTCGAAGTGTTTTGGGTCTTAGCGTAGGTAGAGGCTCTGCAATTGAGTGCACAGAGGCATAGGTTAGAAGCCTATGGTTGAATGCGCAAACCCCTGTAGCTGTGTGTGCAACGCGGATAGAGTCTGTATTAAACTTAAGATATCAATATAGAAAAGTATTATGAAAATTCTGTGTATTTATTTCTTGTTAGTGCATCTAGTTATATTGCGTTTTGGGTTTAATTTATAATTTTTATGTGATGTGCGAATACATGTGATTAAATTGGTTAATTGAACGCAAGTAATAATACCAATTCACACAGTGCTAACTATGATTTTTTAGTAAGATAAGTAAAACACTTAAGATAACTTGGGAACCTATACAGTCTGCTGTCATAGCTATGCGGAAGTACCTGGATTGCAGGTTAAGGATGCGTGAAGGTCAATCATACACCTTCACGAAGGCACTAAAGGGCGGAATAAAGGGTAAACTAACAGAGCCCTAAAAGCTTAGTGACCTGCGCAAAAGTAGGAATAGAAGGTATAAACCGACATCACGACCATCTCAGGGTGCAGAAACTTGGTTCCAAAATCCCCCCATACTGCTTCGTCTGAGACTTCAGTCTGCGCTACGGGGCTAGTGCAGAAAGGGCCAACAGTGTAGGGATTTGTTTAGCTAACTAACACTGAACCTAGGTCAGGCCCCACACAGCCAACAAATGGTTCCATTACCAGGACCAAAATCTACATAAGAGATGTGTGATGTCGTATCATTGGAATCCAACTAAGAGAGAGGTCAAAGACTAGTTGGATAGGAAGATCCACAAATTTGTGGTGTAGGAGAACAAGAAATCCATGGCTGACAAAGGAACAGTGGCTGCTCAGGTACCTGTATACAAAAATCCATGAGATCCTTTTATGTTCCTTTCCAGTTGAGTTATCTGAGTGAAGCGCGAAGCTAGCGGATATCCAAGGAAGGTGGAGACTTGATGGTCCTATTGTCTGGACCCTGGAGTTAGTACAGATATTGGAAGCCTCTGAGGATAAGATCGCCCATGTTGTCGATCATTGGCACCATAGGAGGATTCATGACTGAATTCGTGGTCGATAGCTCAATTAGTTACAGCGAGGCGGAGCGGTGCTTTTTCGAAGGTCCGTGAGGTAAGTACTTGAAGTCTTTAAATACCTGGATTAAGATGTTATTGTGTGAAAAATGGGTTATGTAGCTACCTTGTGGTTCAAAGCTACGCAAAGTGGAAATACTTACAGGAACGAAGGAATAAAGGGTCTTGAATATAGTCCACTGATTTCACTGTCATTGGGTGACGAAGAGGGAGTAACGCAAGCTTCTTCACGAAGTGCAGTTCAGTTAATAAGACAAGGATTCTCACGATTTCCACCTCCACCTACACCGCCTCCAACTTCACCACCATCACCAGCGACTTCACCCATACCACCGCCACCTCTACCGCAGTTCAACATGGAAAATTCAATGAATCTACCTTTGCTTAAAGGCTTGGGAAACGAGGACCCGAACCAGTTTATGTTCATCGTGAAAGATATATGGGAAGCTTAGGGCATTACATATGATCACATGAAGAAGGAAACAATGGTTAGCACTTTGCAGGATCATGCACTAACTTAGTACATCAAGTACTCTAATGATAACCCAAACGCTGGATTGGCAGACATTCAAACCGCACTGAATAAAGAATTCAGTAGGCCTAAATCTGAGGGATAGTTGATTGTGGGGTTCAAATAAATCGTGATGAAACCAGGTGAGATACCTTGGGAATTGGATCAAAGGTTGAAGTGTAAAATCCATGAAGCCAATATGAACTTAACAAATGGATAGAACCACGAGGGGTTCTTGACTTTGCTCCTGCAACACCTAAGGGTTGCACTGCCACAACAGAAGATTACAACTTAGGTGGAGGCCTTGGAGATTGCAATGAGACTACATGAAACATCGAAGCAGGGGAATATCCCACTAATTTGGAGGAGGGACTTGTTGAGTTCCAAAATTGCCTTTCCCTTAACTACTTTTCTAATCCTTCCTTCTCTGTTTTTCCATGAAAAATGGATCCTTATCATCAAAAACCATTATACATTGCCTCAAGGAGTATATTTCAGTGATTTACATGTTATACTATTATTTTTGCTATTTGAATAAGTTTTTTTCTTTTAGCTATGGAACGCAACCACATTTTGCAGCTAATCGGCTGTTCCGCAGCTACTTCCATGCTTTTTTAGGTTCCAGGTGTCAAGAGAGGAAAAGGACTATATGGGTAGCTTGGAAAATAACAGGGCATGGATCGTGTCCTATTCATCTGGCCTAGATCGATGAGGAAGACTCCGGTCAAATGGAAGTCAAACATAGAAACCTATGGCAAACAGGACCCTGTTTTGCACATGTTTCTCAGTGATAGGGATCCTAAGTAGTTTCCTGAGGCCACAGACTTCATCTTCCACCTGCAAAAATGGAATCCAGCAGCCATTACCATAAGATTTATGTTTTCAAGCAATCAAGGATAAGAATTCTACATACTTGCCTGCCTACGTGTTTTGTTGTAGCTTATTTCTCTCTTTAAAACAATTGTATATTTCTCTATAAGTACCTGTGTGAAGAACACATAACAAGTTAAGTTTTTCTTATGTATTAAGTTCATATTTCCGCTCTGTAGTTTGAAGAACTCATTCTTTGTTTTAATATAAAGACTATGTTCCATGGATACCTGAAGCATTGTTGGAGTGTTGATTAAGTGCTTATAATCTGAGACCTTTGCGAAGGGCCCCTGCATTGGTCAAGGTTACATTTTATTTATGTTTTGTCTTTCATAGTTAACTATAAATTTATTGTGTTTTTTTCCATGATATTTATAACCATTTTCTAACTCTGTTCATAATGCAGCTTGTGTCATCTTCTTACTAGCATAGAATAGCTCTTTTTTTTTCACTACTTTCTAGTTTCTTATCAGTAGCTTCAATTTGATGTCAATAGCATAGAGTAATTTGGATTTGTTGATCATTAGTCTAGTTTATTTCATTTGCTATTCATTAGTTTTTTTTCAAATTCCATTTTGTTGTTAATTTAGTAACTCATGTTGTAAGTGAATTTTTTCGAAAGCCCTTTCAGTTGATGGTTCATCCTAAACTAAGTGGTGAAATTTATGAATGAGTCTTTCTCTGCATTTTTATGTTTACTTTTTCTTAGAACAATGAAGTATGGAGTCCCTCAAAATGATATCACAAGGAGGTTGTTCTCCCAAAACTGTGTAGCAAAGTGACAAAGCACTTCATTTAGCTGTTATAATAGATTAGTTGCAATTTCACTTTCAGTCTTAGTCTTTCATTTAATTTTGTTGCAATTTCATTTTTCAGTTTTAGATTAATGAAGTATTGAATCCCTCAAAATGCTATCACAAGGAGGTTGTTCTCCCAAAATTGTGTAGCAGAGTGACTGGTGGGCTCTAGTGTTGCAACAATAATGCTGCAACTCCTAGGGCTCCCTTCTTTACTTTTATCAACTCGGTTGTTCGTAACAAACTTGGAAGCGATGGTGTTATATGCACAAGTACTAGCTCTTGCCGCAGGCTGTCACTTGATCAGCTAGCACAAGTCCGCTAGGAGCTTAAGCCAACTTCTTTGAGCTCTTAGAAGAAGCTTTTAACTGTGATAGATTAAAGTTAACTCAAAGGAGGCTAGTCTACTTGCAGAAAGAAGCTGAAAGCTGGAAAAGAAATGCAAACCCTAGCAAACCCTAGCTTTACCGACTAAGCCTACTGGTGCAATAAAAGAGATGAAAGCAGTGGAAATGGATGCCATTGAATCTTGGAAAGGTAAAATGCATGTGACTAAGCTACTTCTGAAGGAAAATATGGAAAAAACATGTTTTTGTATTTGAGTAATCTTTCAGAGTTATTATGCATGTGCTTTAACTATTTTTGACTGTGCAGAGGTTGATTGGCGAAAGGAAATGGGGTAGGCACTTGTAGGATGTTGGGAAGGTGAGAAGAGGGCCTAAGGGGTCCCTAGCACCCTTCCAAAGAGTTTCACAGTGATCATATCTTGAAAAACCGCTCACGTGAGCTTCTACAGGAAGTCTGCAGGGGTTCTACACGATGTTCTACATGATGTTCTACAGGAAGATCCGAAAGAGGATTTTGGAGGGTTGATCGCGGAAAAACTGTGAGAAAGTGGAAATGGATGATGGATGAGGATGTGAATAGTTCTAGGACCTAGTGATTGAAGTTGATGAGTGATGAGGATGGTTGGATTTGTTCAAGGATGGATGGAGTAATGTTGCACAAAAATGTAGAAATTAGGTCAAATTGGAAGAGTGTGGCGAATGAAGGGGAGGAATCTAAGTTAGAGGGTTGGAGAAGGTTGTCTGATGGAGGATGGGTAGGCAAGGAGGTTTCACAGGTGTTCTGCACACTATTTTCTAAAACTGACCAAACAAAGACTATGCAAACCAAAGATCTAGCTATCTTGACCTAATTTGACCTAGGAACCAGCAACCATGATGAACATAAATTTATTGGTGGAAAATCATGTAAGTTAACTGTGCAAACTAAGCAAGAATAGACCTAAACATGTAATCACAACTAGTATCAACTTTTGCAACTAAGAAACTAACACTAGTAATTGCATGAAGAAGCAAGAACAATGTTTTTGTGGCAGCAAGGACACCTTGGTCTCAGCTCATGGTCCCAAGGAGGGAGAGGTGCGATCAGGGGTTTCTTGATGAAATTTTTCGAAGATCTTCTCTATCATCAACCTATCAAATCAATCTGAAACATGAAAAGCTATTTCAACCATAAAAAATGCCCTAAGTAACCAAGCAAGATTTTAATCTATTAGTAGAAATTATTCTATGAATGCAGCAAAAACATATAAAAGTACACCAAGGAGGTACTGGCACTTGGGTTGGGCCTAACCCCAAGAGCTAAAGCGCACTAAGAAGAATCTCAGAGCTGATGCAAAATCAAACTGATCTCCATTACTCAAAAATTAACCATGTCACAAAAATGTATACAACAAAAGCTCCAAAATGGGCTGGAAAGTAGAGCAACACTAAAGTGCAAAATACAAATGTTCAAGAAGTAAAATATGAAGGCTAGAAGCCTTCCTACTTATGTAATACAAGGACCTCCAACAACCCTCCTTAGCTCAAGGGGCTTGGCTGCTCAAACTGCAAGTAATCAGCCACTTCACAAAAGCTTCTCAACTGCCCTTGGGAATCATCTTTGGTGGCTTGTTGAACTCTGAGCTGATGGTGGAGAACTCAAGGAAGGGGACATTTAGTGCAGGAGACACCCTTCCTACAAATCCTTAGCCTTGTTCCTTCATATTTGGTTGTCAAATGGCTCATAAATGCTTGACCTTGTCCAAAAGTTGTCCAAAAATCTGCAATAAACATGTATTAGACTTCATGGTCAAGTGACTATTCTCATTCATTCAATTAACATGAATATACTCAAAAGCATGCATAAACTATGAAGAATGGTGGATTAATCGAGAATAATAGGCAAAATGATCCCAATAAGTTACCCATTTTTGGGGCTCATCATCACCCCCCTGCTAAATGGGTTGCTCATCCTCTGAGCAACTGATCCATCTCATCATCTTTGATTGCCCTGATTGCCTCTCTAACATTCCAGGCTTCTGAGGTGATGTCCTCTTCTCGATCATGAAACCCTACTTTTCTCTCTACTTCCTCCCATTGCCTATGCTCTTCTTCTTCTTTGACCCCTTCCAGCAGTCCTAAAAGCAAGGGAGGACTGAACTTTAGGCTGATCCAGTTGGCCTGCAGATTTTACATTGATTGTTTGTAGAGTGGTACTCTTGCCAAGGCCACCCTCATCCTTGTTGGGGAGTGGTATTCTCTTATTTTCAGACTGTGGGACAATGTGTTCCACATCGTTGTGAAAGCATGAATGCAGTTATCCCCCAACAGTCTTTCATGTCCTCAAAGTGAGTAATGGCCTGAGCTTGCCTTTCAATGTAATCTGGAAAAGCCTGAGGGTTGTTGGCTAGGTGCTGATGGGCATATATTAACGCTAAGGTATCCTCTAGTTCTGCCCTAATCATGAGTGGTTCACTCTGCTCCCTCTTCATAATATTCCAAATCTCTGCTGCTCTCTTTTCCTCATGATTTAACCAAGAGGCCATGGCCATAAGTTGCACATCTCCCAATGCAGCATTCGAGTCCCACAGATTCATGTTTGGAAGGGCCAAGTTGTGTAAATAGAATTCTGATAACTTAGCCTTATCTTCTGATGAGCTGCTACCACACAAAACCATGAACTGATGGTAATTTTGAAATGGAATGGTGCCCCTTTGGGCCAAGGTGTTAATTTGGAATTGCAACCATTGATCTTTAAGATATAAGGCATATGACTTGGCAGGTTGCCTACATTGTAAGGCTTCTACTGCCTAGCTGGCCATGCAGGCCAGTTGGGCTTCTTTCTCTTGTACCTGTTGCTTTAGAAACTGTATTTCCTCTACTGCTTGTGACTCCTTTTCTTGTAGTTGTCTTGTTAGCGCCTCAATCTCACCCTGCAGTTTGTCCTCTTTCCGCTATCCATCAGATGCTTCCTTGCCTACTGGAAGCCCCTCTTTCTGCTGCTGTTCTCCCAAAATGGATGGCATGTCTTCCCTATGACTTCCCTGTAGTTGTAGCTGTTGTTTCAGTAGCTCGTTCTCTTCCTCTAGTTTGGCCCTTTGACTGCTTTCCACATGCCTTACCATGGCCAATTCTTTTCTTGATTCCTTGAGTTGTTCTTCCATGTGGCCTATGTCTGCCACACCCTTGGACTTGGCAATTCTCATCCAAGTGTGAGTCCTCACCCTTTTTTGTTCTACTGCAAAGAAGAGTGGTACCGCAAATTTCTAGGGAATTATCTTCCCAGCTTCTAATAGGTTGTAGTATGATCCCAAGCTAGGCTGAGGGCTTGGTTCCAATATTTCCTCAGTCTTTTCTTCTTCTTGTGATGGTTTGGCCACCTTTTCCTCCAATTTCTCAGTCTCTTTTAACTTAGCCAGAGTTTCCTGTAGAACCGTCTCAACTTCCTATAGAGTTTTCTTTGAGTCCATCATCCTAATTCTCTCTCTCCAGGTGGAGGTTTTTGGGCTTCCTCATTCATAGGTGATGGATATCTTTGAAGGAGACTCCTCTTTTGGTTTAGTTGTGATGTCGTCAATGATAATTAGCTCCTTTGACTGTGGCTGGGGTCTGCCCACTTTGATCCATGTGCTCCTCCTTGCTTTGAAGCACATGGAGGTTTGCCTCTTTCGCTTCCCTTTTTGTTTTGGAGGTGTGCTTAAGGCAGCAAGCATAGCTGCTACCTCCCTGGCCAATATGTTAGGTGATTTCTCCTCTTGCTATTCTTTTTCCCTGCTTCCTGTAGAAATCCCTGTGTCCACTATTTCTGTCTGCGTTGCTGCTATTTTATGATGTGTCTTTTCCTTTTTTTTCCTGTGTGCCTGATTTGGCTGTGACAACCTTCATTTGGGCTTTTTCAGCCCTCTCTACTCTACTCTACATTCTCTTTTCCCTTGGTGTTTGTGTTGTTGTTTCTTCCTCTGTTTTGGGCTCAGCAATCTGGCCCTTTTCCCCTTTTTCTTTCTGTCCTTTTTCTGCTTGAATGTTCTGTGTTCCTTCACTTTTGGTTTTCTCACCTTCCTCAGTGTATTCTCCCTCCTCACTGCTGGATGAGGTGATGTCTTCAGCCATAATTCTAATATCATCATCCCGGGACATGTTTTGGAAGATTTCCCAAGATATGGGGACAATGTAGGTGTGCAAGGCATCTTCCACTAATAGTTTGATGAGCCCATAATGGGCCAATTGATCCGGGATCCCTTGATTTAATTTTTTACCACATTCAATTAGTGACTGAAGAAGAAAATAGGGAATGCTCAGTTTCTTGGCTGTAGGTAAATCAATCCCATGCCGTAGTTCACACAGTAACCTGAAATGATAACCATAGACAATGCTAAACCTCCCTTCACATGTAATGTACTTCATAATTTGGAAACTGACCTCACTCCAGAGAGGGGGCAAGCTGGTTCTCCTAACCCCATTTTTTTCTTCTACAGGTTGTTCCTCAGGTAGAAAGAATGTTTTCTTGGCAACTTGGCCCAATGACCTCTCTTATTTGCTCCAAGGGAGTCCCAATGGTAGCCCAGTAACTCGACTGATGAGATTAGGGGTAAGTTCTAGGGTTAAACCCATAAAATTAACTGTGGCTTGTGTCTTTGATTTAGGTCTCAGGGACATTAAAAATTCCTCATTTATCTCCTCGTCATGACCCTGAATTTTGTCAAAGAAAGTTTTCCAATTGGTTCAGGTGAAAAGCTCCACCACCTCAGGATGCTCGTGCAGTTTGGTAGAGTCTGAGGGTTCTTTCCTTATGAATCCTCCTGCCATGGTGAGAGTCCTCTTTGTATGCTTTAATCAGAAAACGAAATGCTTCTTATGGTTTCCCCTAACCCAAGAAGGAATTTCTCGAGTGTCCAATATCAACTAGCAACAATTCCCTGGTTTTAAGACTGTTGTCACCCAAAACTCGGTTATCTGTTTATGAAAGGAAGAATTTTGTTTCTACAGACAGAGCACAGAGATCCAATTTTCTTCTCAGCACACAGAAAAATATGCAAATTCAATTTTTTTACACACACAGGCTGGCCTCCACAACTTCATATATCTTCCCTACAGGAGAATTTTAAAAAGGAAACGTGGAGGAGAATTTTGATGTAGAAAAACTGGGAAACCCAGTGCAACATGCAAGCAAATGTTTTACTTCCAATACACAGGCAGATTTTTCCTCTGATTTTCCAACTTGATGCCATTCAATTCACCACCTTTGCAAAACATACCATGCATAGAAGAGTTTTTTGAACCTACCTCATTTGGAGTTCCAAATTCGACAAAAAATCCCAGGTGTTCCTACTTCAGAAAGCTGTGCAGTCTTTCCTGTAGAACCCTTCCTGTAGAAGACCCCTCAGTTCCTGTAGAATGTCACTGCACCTCTGAGCAAGCCTGATATGCAGGAGATTTTGGAAACAGGCCGAAAAAACGGTGGAGGACGACTGGTTAATAGTTTTTGGAAGTGGAGGATGCATACTCCAGTCAAGGACGTTGCAAGTGAAAAATGAACAGAAGGTGGTGTGGGTTTCAGCCGAGCATCTTTTAACTGCGGCGTGATTTGTGGTGAGGGGATGAGGTGGCCGGACCGGACCGTTGATCCGACATCATGTCCATAATTCTTCTGCGTGTTTTTTACCGCCATCATCTCCCCTCGGCCGTTATCCGCCGCCACCACTACCAATCCCGACGATTTTTCCCTGAAAGAACACTTCACACGTGCTAGCTGCACATCTCGTCAGAAAATTTGAATGTAACTGGGCTCGTTTGGATCCCACGAGGCTGTGTAACTAGCTAAGGGTGGCCAGTTATGTAGAATTCAGGTCTTGGAACCGCTCCTTCATTTGTTGCTGCTTCATGCACAGGTTTTGGAACCCATTCCTTCATTCGTTGATGATGCATGCACAGGTTTTGGAACCCATTCCTACGTTTGTTGTTGCTGCATGCATAGGTTTTGCTTGGCTTCGGCTGTTGATGATATTTTCATGTTCAAGATGAGCCCTTTGCATGTCTCCTTTGTTGTTTTTTTTCAGTTGTCCCTATCTCCAGAGTATGTCTTCCAGAGGGATCGGCTGTTACAAGATTCCAGTAGGATTTCTTGTAGTTGCTTCTCCTCCTGGGATGCAAGCTACAATGAGCAGGGCCATATTGCTGAAAAGGGGTTCAGCTGATGAGGAGTCTAGATGGAGGCTGATAGGTATGGTAAGTGAGAAAACTGCTCTTTCTTTGTCAATAAAAGGTTTTGCTAGCAGTATGAAGAAAACATGGTTTTTTGTGTGTGACTGTGCAGGAATAAATAAAAGGATGAGTGCAACGGAGGTGTAAAGAGATGAAAAAGGGGTGACATATGGTGATGGATGGAAATAGGGGTGTTTGCAGGCCTAGCAGGTAGATTCCCAATCTTCAGATTCTTTCTCGTGATCAATTTTGGCCTGTCTGTAGGTTCTACAGGATCTTCCTGTAGAAGACACAGACTTTCTTGTAGAAGACATAGAACTTCCTGTAGAAGGCAAAATCTTACCCTGAATGTGATCAAATCTGAGGAAAGGGGAGTGGTTATGGAGGAATTGTTTGTGAGGGATGCTTGCAGCCTGGGGCTGACCTCTGTCCTTATTTTGTGTGATCCTCCTAACCTGTAATGTCTTCCCTGCAACCTGTAATTATTCAATAGAGATTAGGTCTATTTTTTTTTATGATCAAGGTGTGGGTGGAGTAAAGAGAGGGCCCTACTCCACTACCAGCATAGATTTATCCAGAGTTTCAATGAACTCCTACTTAGAAAGGGGCTTCCTATAGATTTTCAATCGATGCCCATTGACGAGAATGGGGATGGCTTCTTCATCAATGGTCCTGATAAGGACTAAACCATTGTCATTGTAATTCTCCACTGTATATGGTCCCAGCCACCTTGTCCTCATCTTCCCTTTGAAATCTTTGTATCTCGAGTCATGTAACAGTGCCCAATCTCCTAGCTGAAATTGCTTTTCGTTAAGGTGTCGGTCATGCCATATCTTTCTCTAGAGTTGAACTACTTCTGAGTGGAGGAGGGCCTGCATTCTTTGTTCATCTAATCCATTTAGTTGTAGTAACCTTTCCTGTTTTTCATGGCTGAGATCTAGGTCCAGCTGAGCTACCAACCTGAATGTGCTGTACTCGAACTCTATGGACAACAGAGCCTTCTTCCCATAGACTAGCTCATAAGGTGTGAAACCTGTTTAGTTTTCCAAGTGGTGTTGTAGGCCCAGGTGGCCTCAACCAAGCAATCTACCCAATCTTTTCTGTTGTTGCTCACCACTTTAGTCAAGATCTCTTCCAAAGCCCTATTAGTGACTTCCACCTGCCCATTTGTTTGCGGATGATAACGGGTGGAGGTTATGTACTTGATCTTGTGATGAGCAAGTAGGTCTTCAATCAGGTTAGAGGTGAACTGACTTCCTTGATCTGTGACTAATTCTCTTGGGTAGCCAAACTTGTAGAAGATATTTTCCCTCAAAAACTCAGCCACTTTTTCTTCTGTCGCTGCCTTGATTGCCCTTGTCTCTGCCCACTTTGTTAGGTAGTCCGTGCACACAGGACCCACAAAGTCCATGCCCCACTTCTCAAATGGCTTGAAATTCACTTGAGGTTGGAGGGGCATTTCATCCCTCGGAGTCAGTTTCCCCATCCTTTGACATCGGTTACATTGGCTGATGTATCTTTTGACATCTTGATGAAGAGTGGGCCAATAGTAGCCTGCCTGTAGAATTTTGAAGGCAGTCCTTTTTGCTGCAAAGTGCCCTCCACAGGGTCCATCGTGACTGGTTTAGAGAACATCAAAAACTTCCTCCTCCCTAACACAATGCCTCAAGATCTGATATGGGCCGAGTTTAAATAGGTTGCCCCCAATCCAAGTGAAGGGGGGCACTTTTCCTCACAATTTTTCTCTTCTCTTTTGAGGATAGGTGTGGATGGAACTATGCTTAAACCAAGTAGTTTGTTATATCAAAAAACCATGGAGAGAGTATTGAAATAGCAAACAGGTGTTCATCTGGCATTTGGTCATTCATCGTCCCTTCTTCACCTATAGGCAAATCTAATCTAGACAGAAAATCAGCAACAACATTTTCCTTACCCGACTTGTCAACAATGGTTAAGTCAAATTGCTACAATAAAAGTAACCATCTAATGATACGAGCATTCACATCAGATTTATTCATCAAATACCTAATCGCAGCATGATCAGTGTGTACGAATGTTTGATAACCAGTGATGTAGTGTTTGAAGTTGTTTAGGGAATGGACTACAGCTAGGAGCTCTTTCTCGGTTACAGTATAGTTTAATTCTGCCTTGGACAGGTTTTTGCTGAAAAAGTATATGGCATATGGTAGCTTCTCTTCAACTTGTCCTAAGGCTGCCCCTATGGCTTTGTTCGAGGCATCAATGTGTATGTGGAAAGGTAGGGCCCAGTTTGGACCTCTCAAAATTGGGGCAGTTACCAGCTTATCTTTCAACTCATCCAGAGCCTCTTGACAGTTGTCAGTCCATTTAAACTCAACATCTTTCCCCAAAAGACCAAACAATGGCGAGGCTAGCTTACTGAAGTCTTTAAGGAATCTTCTATAATATCCTGCTAAGCCTAGAAAACTCCGAACATCTCTTACCTTTTGAGGAGGTGGAACCTTTTGGATGACATCAATTTTGTTAGGATTCACCTGTAATCCTTGCTGAGAAATTGTATGACCTACCACGGTCCCTTCAGTCATCAGGAATTCACATTTTTCAAGACTAAGGGACAGGTTCATTTCAATACACTTGGTTAAAACTTTTCCCAGGTTAGTCAATGCTTCTTGGAACTTGGACCCATAAGGAGTAAAGTCATCCATATAGATTTCCACCGAATCATGAACCAGCTCAGCAAATATGCTCAATACTGTTCTCTGGAAAGTGGTAGGAGCATTGCATAGCCCAAAGGGAAGGACCCGGTAGGCAAAGGTACCCCATGGACAAGTGAAAGTGGTATTATCTTGGTCTTTCGAGCTGATTTGGATCTGATTATACCCGTTGAACCCATCTAGGAAAGAAAAGAACTTCTTCCCTGCCAGCCCATCTAACACTTGATCTATGAAAGGCAAAGGGAAATGGTCCTTCTTGGTGGCTTTGTTAAGTTCTCGATAACCTACGCAGATTCTCCACTTCCCATTTTTCTTGGGCACAAGCACCAGAGGAGAAACCCATTCGCTGTCAGAGATGGGATAGATGAATCCCACATCCAACAACTTTTGCAGTTCTTCTTTAACGATGTCCTTAAGGGTTGGATTCATTCTCCTCTAAGGCTGTCTAACTAGTTTACAATCCTCTTTAATGTAAATGTGATGGGTACAAACAGAAGGGTGGACTCCTTTCATCTACTTATAGCTCTAAGCAAAAGCATCCAAATGGCGGTTCAATAAGCTACACAGCTCCTTCTCCTGAGAGGGGGTAAGGATGAGCTGATCTTCAAGGTTCTTTCAAGGCCAAATTCCACATTCTTAACTCTGGGAGAGGTCGTATCAGCCACACAAAGGTCAACTAAAGCGCTAGCTTGGGTACCTTCCACCAACTCCTCTAATGGCAGTACAATGGGAGGTGGATTGTGAATCAAATTCTCAATCAAGTCATCCTCAGTTTGAGGACCTCCCTAGGTGGCTTCCACTGTGCACATTGGTGCAGAGTAGAATTCATCCTCATTCCCCTCCTCCAACCAAATACGTAAGTCATGTTCTAACAGAGGTTGGGTAAGAGGATATAGGACTAGCTATTTGGACATAGGCCCATTCTTGATGGTCATGCTCCCAGCTCGATAGTTGATGTAAGCATCTGCAGTAGCTAACCAAGGCCTTCCCAAATGAGGGGGTAACCAGTGATTTTTTCCTTTGGCTAAAGGACCAAAAAATCTGTAGGGTACTCCCAAGAATTAAAAAAAAACAAGATATCCTCCACAATCCCTTCGGGAGTCACGTTGGAGCGGTCTGCTAACTGCAATACTGTCGAGGTCTTCCTTAGGGAACACTGAAGGTTAAGTTTGAGCATAGTGTCCCTGGTCATCACATTAATGACATCCCCTAGATCAATCAGGGTGTGGGAGATTATGGTGCCATTGATGTGGACATCAACTACAAGACTCCCAGGGTCCAAATATTTCAGACAAGTTACTTGTCCCAACATCAGATCAGAAAGTTGTCTGATGACATTGATAGTCAGGGCATCTCTCTTGTGCCTGCCTGGGTGCCTGAAACACTTCTCCTTGATCAATTTGTTGTAGATTGGTGCATCTTTTATGGCCTGGAGAAGTGGTATTTTCACACACAACTGTTTAAGTTATCCCAGAAGTTCAGTCTCCTCTAGGTTTGGTTGCGTGGTTCCCATTAGTCTCTCAGGAAAGGGTGGAATGGCTTTGGGTTCACTTTCCTATTTCTCTCTTTCATCCTCCATAGGAGGAGGTTGACGATCTGGAAGGACCTTCCCCAATCGTAGGTTGATCTCCTGAATCTCCACAGCATAGGTAGGGCTTGTTGTCTCTCTAGTATATACCTGTTAGGCCTGTCTGTTGTTGGGGTTCGGGTTCGGTTGAGTAGGCATCTAGGGTTGTATTGGAGGACCAGGAGGAAATGGTTGTGGTTGAGTAGGTGGTGGAGGCAAAATAGCTAGAGGAGAGTTTTATTGGGGCCTCCACCCCAGCTGAGGTGCATTCCACTGAGGTTGTGGCTGAGCATGAGAATGGAACGAACGAGCAGCAAGTTAAGTATGGTATTGAGATGGATAAGACCAAGGAGGAGGTGCAGACCAGGAAGGATGAGCAGGGGGGCCCCAAGAAGTTATATGAGTTGATTGGTTGGGGTTGTAAGAAGTTTTGGATGTTCCCTGCATCCCCTGCTGGTAAGGTATGGATCCATGCGGCCTCCTTTGATTGAGGAAGTAGAGTGGTTCAGTAGCTCCCTCAGCCCCTTGGTACATAGTTTTAAGTCCAGATAAGGTTGGGCACTGGTTTGTAGGATGGTCTTCCTCACAAATCAAACATACCTCTACTGAGTGTAATGTACACTTGTTCTTAGGATGCTTCCTTGTACATCTGGGACAAAAGATGGCCAAAGCCCTCTCAGCTTCCTCCTTCTTCTATTGGATTCAGAAAGTATCCAATTGCATGGTAATGGTTTGTCTCACCTCACTTTTATGGTCTTCCATCTAATTTGTAAACTCATGTTTGGAGAAGGTGGCACTAGCTGAAAGTGGATTCCCCCTACTTCTTTTCTAGGCTGCCCTAGAATGGTTTATAAACACAGTCCTTATGTCATCATAAGGTAGTTGGTAGATGTCTCCTCCAGCTAGCAAATGGAGGGTATCTAGAAGGCCTTCAGGGACTCCTCAGAGCAGATCCAGCTTCAGAGATTCAGGGTCAAATGTGCACCCGACCCTTTTATAACTAAGTTGGAACCTTTCTTCATAGTCTTCTAAAGACTCATCACTTCTCATGGTCATCGAAAAGATATCTCCCTTCATTTCCTTTGACCTACAGTAGTCTCGGTATTTGTTGTTAAAGGCTTGTTTCATTTGAGCCCAAGTTGTGATAATGTTTCCAGGTAACCCCATGAATCAGTGTAGTGCTGCATCCTTGAGGGTAGAGGGAAAGAGTTTTAACTTTTTCTCGTCTTCTGCATAGTCGTAATTTCGACAAAGGACAACAAACTCGAACAAGAAGGTATCAAGGTCTTCAGTGGTAAATCCATGGAAGTGAGGTAAGGCTGAGGGACTTATGTTTTTCATTTTCATGTCCCCATTGGTCTCTCAGATGGGAAAGGCACCTTCTATTCTCTCCTCATCTCCTCTACCGTTTCTGTGTCCAGCCATGGTCTCAAGAGGAATGTTCTCTTGCTCTTCTTCTATTATAGGATCTTCGTATATCTCGGGAGGTTCACCTATAGGTTCTTCTAGATCACTGCCACGGAAGAAGAGAGAAGGGTGACTCAGTGATGTGGTGGGGGTGTTGGGTAAGAATCTTCCTGTATTGTCTTTGTTCCTACGAGGCATGAAATGGAATGTTTTTGGTTGATTTTTTTTTTTTTTTTTTTTTTTTTTTTGCTTATACCTGCAAAACTGAAATAGATTGAACTCCAACTAACTAAAGTAAACTTTGCTGGAATGAAAATTGCAGAATTGAAATGAAAGCTAGAAAGGACTAATCTATGTTGCTGAAATGAAATTGCATGAATGAAATGCTAGGCTACGCTTGCAGAATTGAAATTGCATAATTGAAATGCTAATCTACGCTTGCAGAATTGAAATTGCATAATTGAAATGCTAATCTACACTTGTAGAATTGAAATTGTGGAATTGAAATGCTAATCTATGAAATCAGGAAATATCTAATCTACTTTTGCGGAAATGAAATTG
>APFE030851379.1:15597-35806 GCA_000404065.3 Pinus taeda | reverse complement strand
TAGTACGCTAATCTGGTCGATCTTACATAAGAGATATCCTCTCCGAACTATACTAAGGTATGCTAGTTTGTTTATGATTTAGTTTAGCTGACATAATATACCTTATGGGAAGAAGAGATCAAAGATGACTAGCAAGATGGTAGACTATAGAGATTTTCCCTATGAATGAGATGAGTAGCGTAGTGTTGGTCACTCTTCTGACTTAGCAAACACATTGACGAGTTTAAAGGAGGAAATAAGGATTTTCAACGAAGATAAAGACAAAATCATGTAGGCACAGGAGAAAGAAGCAGAAGTCATTGCATTAATTCTTAAGAGTTTGTCAAAATTGCAGAGACAGGGACCACTTCAAATCAACTATGGACATGAAGATATGTTGGGAAGATGTAAAGAAAGTCAGATATATTTATGAGGAGTTGAATTGGAGTGAATTTGAGAGACTATTTAGGAAGAAGTATCTATCGTAGAGGTACTATGATGAAAATGGAAAAGAGTTTTATGAGCTAAAGATGGACTATATGACTGATGAGGAGTACACTAGCATATTTCTAGAGTTATTGACATATGTTCCTGACCTCAAGGACGAGAAGGCAAATATTCAAATATTCATCAGTGGGTTGTTGATAGGATTCAAAGACAAGATTGAGTTTTATGAGCCTAGATCATTGGAAAGGTAATTCAAGGAATAAAGGGAAATGGGATAAGAAGCGAGCAAGGCCTCAGGACACAGGTAACAAAGAGAATGCAACACCGAAGAATAAGTTCAATGCATCTTAGAAAGGGTAGGGATTTTAGTTTGAGGAGGATAACAACAGTGCAGGTTGGAATCCTATACGATGCTCGACTTGTATCAAAGATCATTACATGAGAGATTGTCCACAACGTCAAGGTGATTGACCACAAATCTGCAGTTCTTAGGAAGATTGCATTTGAGTTGAATGGCATGTCTACATCAGCACATTTGAATGTATTTTTGTTGGGTTCGTGGTGAGCTTCAATATTGCATCAATGATGCTACAACTCCTGGGACTCCCTTCTTTACTTTTATCAACCCAGTTGTTCGTAAGAAACTTGGAAGCGACGGTGCTATATGCACAAGTACTAGCTCTTGCCGCAGGCTGTCACTTGATCAGTTGGCACAAGTCCACTAGGAGCTTAAGCCAACTTCTATGAGCTCTTAGAAGAAGCTTTTAACTGTGATGGATGAAATCTAACTCAAAGGAGGCTAGTCTACTTGCAGAAAGAAGCTGAAAGCTCGAAAAGAAATGCAAACCCTAGCTTTATCGACTAACCCTACTGGTGCAAGAAAAGAGATGAAAGCGGTGGAAATGGATGCCATTGACCCTTGGAAAGGTAAAATGCATGTGACTAAGATAATTCTGAAGGAAAATATGGAAAAAACATCTTTTTGTATTTTTGAGTAATCTTTCAGAGTTATTATGCATGTGCTTTAACTATTTTTGACTATGCAGAGGTTGACTGGGAAAAGGAAATGGGGTAGGTGCTTGTAGGATGTTCGGAAGGTGAGAAGAGGTCCTAAGGGGTCCCTAGCACCCTTCCATAGAGTTTCACAGTGATCAGATCTCGAAAAACCGTTCACGTGAGCTTCTATAGGAAGTCTGCAGGGGTTCTACACGATGTTCTACAGGAAGATCCAAAAGAGGATTCTGGAGGGTTGATGGTGGAAAAACGGTGAGAAAGTGGAAATGGAGGATGGATGAGGATGTGAAGAGGTCTAGGACCTAGTGATTGAAGCTGATGAATGATGAGGATGGTTGGATTTGTTCAAGGATGGATGGAGCAATGTTGCACAAAAATGTAGAAATTAGGTCAAATTGGAAGAGTGTGGCAAATGAAGGGGAGGAATCTGAGTTAGAGGGTTGGAGTAGGTTGTCTGATGGAGGAAGGGTAGACAGGGACGTTTCATAGGTGTTCTGCACACTATTTTCCAAAACTGACCGAACAAAGACTATGCAAACCAAAGATCTAGCTATCTGGACCTAATTTGACCTAGGAACCAGCAACCATGATGAACAAAAATTTATTGGTAGAAAATAATGTAAGTTAACTATGAAAACTAAGCAAGAACATATCTAAACATGTAATCACAACTAGTATCAACTTTTGAAACTAAGAATCTAACACTAGCAATTGCATGAAGAAGCAAGAACAATGTTTTTTGTGGCAGCAAGGACACCTTGGTCTCAGCTCATGGTCCCAAGGAGGGAGAGGTGAGATCAGAGGTTGCTTGATGGCCTTTTTCAAAGATATTCTCTATCATCAACCTATAAAATCAATCTAAAACATGAAAATCTATTTCAACCATCAAAAATGCCCTAAGTAACCAAGCAAGATTTTAATCTAGTAGCAGACATTATTCTATGAATGCAGCGAAAACATATAAAAGTACACCAAGGAGGTACTGGAACTTGGGTTGGGCCCAACCCCAAAAGCTACAACCCCCTAAGAAGAAGCTCAAAGCTTATGCAAAATCAAATTGATCTCCATTACTAAAAAAATAACCATGTCACAAAAATGTTTACAACAAAAGCTCCAAAATGGGCTGGAAGGCAGAGCATCACTATAGTGCAAAATACAAATGTTCAAGAAGTAAACTATGAAGGCTATAATCCTTCCTAATTATACACTATGAGGACCTCCAACATCCCTCCTTAACTCAAAGGGCTTGGCTACTCAAACTGCAAGTAATCAGCCACTTCACAAAAGCTGCTCGGCTGCCCTTGGGAATCATCTTTGATGGGTTGCTGAACTCCAAGCTAATGGTGGAGAAATCGAGGAAGGGGCCATTTAGTGTAGGAGACACCCTTCCTACAAATCCTCAGCCTTGTTCCCTCGTATTTGGTTATCAAATGGCTCATAAATGCTTGACCTTGGTCCAAAAGTTGTCAAAAAATCTGCAATAAACACATATTAGACTTCATGATCAAGTGATTATTCTCATTCATTCAATTAACATAAATATACTCAAAAGCATGCATAAACTATGAAGAATAGTGGATTAATCGAGAGTAATAGGCAAAATGAGCCCAATAAGTTACTCATTTTCAGGGCTCATCAGTGACAAAACACTTCATTTAGTTTTTATGATAGATTAGTTGCAATTTCATTTGCAATCATAGTTTTTCATTTAGTTGCAATTCCCTTTTCAGTTGTTCATTAAGTTTTGATTCTGCAATAAATTAGACAATATTTGTAATCTTATTTTCAGTATTTCATTTTTGGTTCATCATAGATAGCTGCAATCTCATTTTCAGTTTTAATATGTCATTTAAGCTTTGATTTTGTAATTGATTAGATAGTAGTTGCAATTTCACTCTTAAGTCCTTTTAGTTCATGTTTTGTAAACAGTCATAATAGCAAGAAGAGAAACTATGTTTTCATTTTCTTGGTTAAAACTTTACTTCCAAATCTGGCTTAAAGCACTTTTATCTCTCATTTCATTTTCTCTGGATTCTTAACAGTAATAGATTTAAGATTTTGTTAGGAATTAAAATATCAAAATCCCAAAACAACTTAAAACTCAAAAACACTGAAGTAGGAAGGGCCATCTAGCACATATAGTACACTACACTTCATCAGTTTACGATACCCGGATTGATAATTTATGTAGAGAAATTTAGGACACTAAATTGACCAAAAATTTTTGCGTCGTTGCTGGTGAAGTGTAACTAGGTAGCCTTATCTCTTACATTCATTAAAAAAAATAACAAAACAACAAAACAAAACAATGACATGCATAGAGAAAGAGATTCTAGGGGTAGATTTATAGCTAGGGGCAGAAGTTCAATTCCCACAACTGCACCTACTCCAACAAGAGTTTGAAAAGACACACTTCCATCCCAGACTCATACTCCCAGCCATTGGATTCCTAGAATTCAAGGGGCAAAAATTCAATCAGAAGATTCTCCTACATCATCCACCAAAACAATCCTAGGACAGAAGACATTTTCACCTCCACAGGGGAGCCTATTGTGGTTGAAGAACTAGGAATACCCAGTGAGGAAGAAAAAGTAGAAACTCCCTCTCATAGTCCATTGATAGAAGAACCAGAGGAAGAGGGAATAACCTTGTAGGTTGAGCTTTATACTGACTCTGAGGAAACTATAATGGTAGAAGAAGAACAAGATGGAGAATTCTCACTGTTTGGAGGAGGGGGTAGAGGGAGAGGTAGAGGAAATAGTGGAGGAGGTATAGGTAATAATGGAGGAGGCAGAGGAAATAGGGTAGTGGATAACTCATTTGGATTCCCTATAGTGGATGAGGAAACACATACTACAATGAAAAACATTTCACCATCTGTCCTCCCAAACTTTTATGGGTTGAGAAGTGAGGATCCTGAAACATTTTTGTTTAAGTTTGAAGTCTTGTTCAGAACCTATGATTATCTAGAAGGCCCTAAAAAACTCAAATTGTTCCCTTCAACACTAGAGGGGGCTACTTTGAAATGGTTTATGGGGTTAATCACTCAGTCCATTAGAACTTGGAATAACATGAGACAGACATTTTTGGATAGATATTTGGATTATTATATGCCTACAATATGAGTTGTTCAAAATGATGCAAAAAGAAGATTAAAACTTAGAGGATTTGCTTGAGAGATTCAACTATAATTTGAAAAGAGAAAAAATGAACAGTCTAGATGAAGAAACTTTGAAATATCTCTTGTTAAAGGCCATTAGAGATGAATGGATATATATCCTTAACATGATGGGGAAGGGAGATATCTCTCAACTTCTATTGAGTGACATAGCAGAACTATGTGTTCATCTCTCAAGAGGGAAATCTATAACCGGGAAAGGACCAAGATATCCTTCTCTTGTTAGAGCAAACAAATCTACAACCGGATCTGTAAGTAGGGCAAAAATTGGCAATATGCTTGATGAGTTTAAAACTGACATTTTAGGGAGACTTAGTGAGAAACTAGACACCCTTAAAATTCAAAACAAGAAGAAAACAAAGGTTGATGCTTTATCCATCTTTTGCCCAAAATGCAGAAAGAAACATGCTCTAAGGGAATGTCCTTTAGATGCAAACATTGTAAAAACTTGTATGATTTGTTTAAAAAGTCATGAGACCAAGGGTTGTCCCTCAATCCCAGGTCTTAAGGCTGTCTTTCAAGAGGAAAAAGTCCCAAATCCTGCAAAACCTCTTTTTTTTGTTGCAAGAAGACCTTGGCAAGGGCCACAAAATCAAGGATTTAACAATCCAATGTATTTTCAACCCCCACCAAACTGGAATTCTTGGCAGCAACCTTAGCCTCAACCTCAATCTCAGTATCAATCTCAACCATGGGCACAAGGGGTACAAAATCCTTATGGGAGATTTGCTCAATATTGTCAGAGCTATCCTCCCCAAAACTAGCAGCAAAATCAACAACCACAACTTCCAAATCAAAACCCTCAACTTTCATTGCCATTTCCACAACAACCTCCACAACAAAGTCAAAATCCTCAACCCTTGCTTCCATTTCAACAAAAACCAAACCAGCTACCTGCCCAACCATTACGAAAACCCAATAATAAAAACCCTCAGAATTCTTACATGGTAGAAGGACAACAATTTCCAACTTACATGATTACCCCTCTAGATCTTAATGATGTTCATCTTAGATCTTCTAGAATATTTGAAAAGGAAAAACATTCTATAGTCATTCAAGAACAAGATAACTCTAAGGAAGACTCTAAAAGTCAATAAAAGTTTTGAGGGGACATCCCTCGAAAACCAAAATAGTGAAAAAGAAAAACAAAAAGAATCAATAAACACAACTCCTATCATTGAGCAACCTGCATCTACTTCTACACCTCCTTTTCCTGAGAGATTACAAATTGATAGAGGGGTAGAAAAACATATCTTGTTTCCCAATTATGATTTTCTAGATGAATTGAAGAATGTTTGTATCAAAATTCCTTTGTTACAAGCCATTAGAGAAATTCCTATTTTAGCTAAGACAATAAAGGAGTTGAGCATCAAAAGACCAGGAAGAAAACCAAGAGAAACAAAAAGAATTCACCTGGTATGAAATATAGTAGACATCATGATGGGAAAGATTGCCATGTAGAAATATGTGGATCCAGGAAGTCCAATTGCCAAGACACATATAAATGGGATTGAAATTCCAAACACATTGATTGACTTAGGGGCAACAATAAACATTATGAGTAGACAAACTATGGGGCAACTTAAACTTCCTAACCTTCTTTACACACCTACCTTACTGCAACTTGCAGATAGATCAGTAATCAAAGAAAATGTTGTGCTAGAAGACACTTCAATCTCCTTAGATTCTTGGGAATATCCCGTTGATTTCATGATTTTAACTCCCAAGAATAATCTAGGAGGACACCCACACATATTAGGAAGACCTTGGCTGGCCACAACTGATGCTTTTATTAGTTGTAGATCTGGTGACATGTATATTTCTAATGGTAACTCAACAAAGAAATTTACTTTGTATCCTCCAACAAAAGCAATCACAGAAATACATGACAAGAAATGGATCGATGAAGAAGATGATATTCAACCTCTCTTTACTATGTCAGAAATTAGTGAAGATAGTCAAATTCTGAACACATTGGAAATTTTGAAACATCTTCAGAGTATGATCATGCACAATTCCAAGAAAAATCTAATGTTGAATACTTGTCATCTAGGAATATGTCCCTCTATTCTATGGAAGAGTTTGGTAGCTCTACAATTGAATTTTTTCTAGGTAGGACATTGAACATAAACAAAAACTTGGAGGAACTACAACAAGAGAAGCTAACCAAAATATTACAAAAACATTCTGCTACATTTGCATGGGAGTATACTGACATGAAAGGTATTGATCCTAAGACTTGTATCCATCATATCTATATTGAGGAAAGCAGTAGACCAATCAGACAACCTCAAAGAAGAATGAATCCAAATATTAAGGAATTTGTGAAAGAAGAGCTCCAAAAATTACTCAATATAAACTTCATTTACCCAATTTCAGATAGCTGATGGGTTTCTCCTTTGGTAATTGTGCCTAAAAAGAATGGTAAATGGAGGGTGTGCATTGATTACCGAGAATTGAATAGAACAACCTTGAAAGATAACTTTCCTTTGCCCTTTATAGATCAAGTGTTAGATACATTAGCAGGTAAAAAGTATTTCTCCTTCTTGGATAGTTTTAGTGGTTATAATCAAGTTCAGGTAGCACCTGTCGATCAGGATAAAACCACATTTTACTTGTCCATGGGGAAATTTTGCCTATCGAGTGCTTCCTTTTGGGTTATGTAATGCACCAGCAACATTCCAAAGAGCAGTACTAGGAATTTTTTATGATCTAATACATGATTGTGTAGAGGCATATATGGATGATTTTACAGTCTATGGTAACACAATTGAAGAAGCTTTGGAAAATTTGGAAAAAGTCCTTAAAAGATGTAAAGAAACAAACCTTTCACTAAGCCATGAAAAATGCTTTATGATGTTTACAGAAAGTATTGTTTTAGGACATCACATTTCAGGAGATGGGATTAAAGTTGACAAATCTAAAGTTGAAATCATCTCTAAGTTATCAATTCCAAATTGCCAAAGAGATGTTAGAAGTTTTCTAGGATTTACAAGGTACTATAGAAGATTTATAGAAAACTTCACTAAAATAGCATCTCCACTCTTCAAATTTCTTACAAAATATTGTGAGTTCAAGTGGAATCCTGATTGTCAACTAGCATTTGAAACCTTGAAAGCAAAAAAATCTTAAGCACTTATCTTGAGAGGACCAAATTGGAAACTTCATTTCCATATTTCTACAGATGCTTCAGATATAGCTCTGGGAGCTGTATTGGGACAAAAATATTTGATTCCTTATGCCATTTGCTGTACAAGTAAAAATTTGACTCCCATTGAGTTGAATTATACTGTGACTGAAAAAGAATTCTTAGTTGTTGTTCACACAATTAACAAGTTTAGACACTACATAACAAGATATGAAACTTTTGTTCATACATATCACTTTGCAATTAGATATTTGATGAATAAACCTATTACTAATAGCATAGTTACAAGATGGGTTTTACTTTTGCAAGAATTCAACATTACTGTGCTAGATAGACCTAGAAAACAAAATAGAGTTGTTGATTTCTTGTCCAGGATTCAGAATATCAAAGAAGACTCTACAGTTGAAGATAAGTTTCCTGATGAATATCTCTTTACAGTAACTACGCAAACTCCTTGGTTTGCAGATGTTGCTAACTACTTGGTTACAGGGAATTTACCTTCACATTTATTTCCTAGAGAGAAAAGAAAGATTATTCAAGATAGTGAAAGATATTCATGGATCACTAACGAATTGTATAAAACAGGGCCAGATCTTATGATCAGAAGGTGTGTCAGGGAAGATGAAATGCCTGATATTCTCAAAGCATGTCATGATGAGCCATGTGGTGGACACTTTTCTGACAAGAGGACAGCCTATAAAATCCTTTCTTTAGGATTTTTGGCCATCCATCTTCAAAGATGCTAAAGAATATGTCAGAATGTGCGGTAGCTGCCAAAGGGTAGGGAAACCTGCTCCCTCAAATGAAATGCCATTACAACCTCAGGTACTATCAAACCCTTTGAAAAATGGACTTTAGACTTTATTGGACCTATAATCCTCCATCCAATCAGAAAAAATATATATTGGTATGCACCGATTATGTCACCAAATGGGTAGAAGCCAAAGCATTACTTTTTGCTAACGAAAAAATTGTAGTTAGTTTTCTTTTTGAGGATACTTTTTACTCGCTTTAGTGTTCCAAGAGAAATTGTGATAGATCGGGGACCTCAATTCACATCCAACATGATGGAGAAGCTTATGGAGGAGCACAAAATCAAGCATAGGAAATCCACTCCCTATCATCCACAAGCAAATGGCCAAGTGGAGTCTACAAATAATGTTATTGAAATAATCCTCACCAAGACTGTGCATCTACATAGAAGAGATTGGGCACAAGGGCTTCCTATGGGCCTATAGAACTACATGGAGGAACACAACTGGACATACACCCTATGAATTTGTTTATGGGAAACAAGCCCTGTTCCCCATAGAGTTTCAAGTCAAAACTTTCAAGATGGCAGTCCAGTTGGGGATGGATTTACTAGAAGCTCAAAAGCATAGATTAGAAAAATTGAATGAACTTGATGAAATCAGACAAGAGATTGTTCAAAGGACTGGCCTAGTTCAGCAACATAGGGCTAAATGGCATGAAAAATACTTCAAGGACAATAAGTTTCAAGAGGGAGATTGGGCACTGTTATTTGATTCAAAGTTTAAATATTTTCAAGGGAAGTTTCAAACTCATTGGCTTGGGCCATATGAGATTGAAAAAGTTTTCAGTAATGGAGCAGTAAGGATTAGAACAATAGATGAAAGTCAAACTCCTCTCCTTATGAATGGTCATAGATTGAAAATTTATCAAAAACCAATCTCAAAAGAGGAGTTCATCAATATCTTTCAGAACAATTCTGAAATGAAGTTGGTAAAGAAGAATCTTTCTTCTCCACCAAATTAGTCTTTGTTTTTTCTATCTAAAAAAAAAAATGTATAAGGTTGAAAACCAATCACTGATTGGCATGCTTATATAGAAAATATAGGGTGAAAATCAGAAGCTTCGGACGCCCTACATTTTCCATTTCCTTTTCTGGAAAAAAAAAATAAAAAATAAAATATATATATATCTATCTATATATATATATATATATATGGTGAATCACTTTGGATTCTACAAAATTCATTGTTTTATCTCATTTTCACTTTGTTTTACTTTTTAAAAGTTCCACTTCACTCCACTACTATATTCCACCAATAAATTTTTCCTTTCCAATATTTCTTCCATCTCCATTTTTCATTTATCACCTTGTCATATTTTCACTCACGCAGCCATCATTTCATTCATTCATAAAGTGATATTTTACTCTTTGTTGTACATTCTGCAGTTGTTTCCACGTTCTGTAGATGTTCCTGTTTCGTAGCTAATCTTGTTTTGTAGCCAATCTGATTCTGCAGCAACAGTTTGATCTTCAGTCCAAACATAAAGAGGCCAATTCATAATAAAATTTCATATGCAGGTAATTGAGGAGAGAACAACTTTTGAAGACCAATCACATCCAAGCATCTGTGGAAGCAAACAATAAGAGATTAGCAAGCGAAAGGTATGGTTCTAAAAGGTAAAAAAAAAAATTATTTCAAAAAGCAATATAAAACATAAGTTTGTATAACTCGTATAATCACATGACTCCTTGATTTATCATTATGAGATTTGACTGCCATGATGATTCTGCCACACCTTCCTTCTTTAATACCTAACAGCCTAATGATGCAATATCTGTTTTAAACTCAATGACTCGTACTTAACTGGACTTCTCCAATACACCTGTTAAACGGTTAGATTCATGACATAACCTATTTGAATATGACTCCTCAAAACCCTGATTGTTAATTTATTTCACCAAGTTTTTATCTTATACTTCCACAGCCTTTTCATGCATACAAACACTCTGTTACCTTATACACACAGTCACTCTATTTTCGTATTCTTTGTGTATAACAGTGACTCTACTTTTCATGCAGTTTATGCATACAACCACTCCATTTTCATATACCTTGTGCACTCTCTGTTTCCACACATTTTATGCATGCAGTTACTCTGTTTTAATATACCCTGTATCTACAGTTGTTTTTACTTCCATATATTATGTCATTCGATCCCCATATCCATAGTTATTTTTGTTTCTATATACCAGTTGTTTCACTGTCGTATACACAATCCTCTTTACGCAGTCACTCATTTCTCAAACAATGAAGGGAATTTTGAAGAATAGCAGAGAACAGAGGTGATGGGGCTCATCGTCAGAACTAAACCCATAGGGGTGAAGTACATGGAAGGTTATCCCCAGCTGAAAGGAATGTTGCAGAAGGCTGGTTGGTTGAGTTTCATTGAAAAATTCAATGGTCACCATAAAGAAATCACGAAAACTTTTTCCAGATCGTTTGATGGAATGGATGTGGAAATAGGTGACATAAAATTTGCAGTGACCGAGTCTTTAATTGCTAAAGCAATTGAGCTACCAAGGCTAGGATAGAGGTGGTTCAAGAACAAAGAATTTTATGATGAAACCTGGAAGTTCATTCTCAAAAATCCAGGAATGGACACTTCAGTTTTTAGGAAAGGGATTCCAATCTCTGCACTTAAGAGCAAATGGAGTAGCATGTTATTAATTTTGCAAAAGTTTATTACATGTGAGGGAAGCTTCAATTCCATGTATGTATATCACATAATACTGATAATGAATTTTCTTGAAGATGGAACCCTCAATCTCCCATTTTTCATGTTGAATAGTTTGAGAAGAATGGCCACTAATGTTTAGAAGAAAATTGAAGGAATAGAAACCACTCTTTATCACCATGGACTAGTAAAAATTTTAGTTGAATATCACTTAAAGAGTGTAGGGGACACATGGGAGGACCTTCTAGAATTTCCTAAGGGAAGTCCTGTAAAAAGAGGTAGGAGAAGGAAGACTAGTCTCATCATTCAAAACACTCTTGAAACTTCAGCAGAAAAAAAATAATGAAGAAGAGCCCATCTCTGAAACGTTATCAGAGATCAGAAAGCAGACAAAACAGAGAAGAAAAATGAAAGAAAAGGTTGAGGAAATCGAAAATAATATTTCTGAACCTTCATCATCTAAGGATGATGAACAACTTCTTTCTGAGAGACTTGTCAAAATCAGAGAATAGGTCAAGAAAGATAAAGAGAAAGGGAAGAGAAAACGGGTTATAGAGGAAGAAATCATAGGCTCCCAAAGTTTGAGGTGAAGTTATAGACTCAGGGGCAAATTGAAGAAAGAAAAATCAAAAGAGACCCAGTTCATAGATTTGGGGGAAGAAACTCCAACTCAGTCCCATGACAATATTCCATATGAGCAAAGCCCACAAAACTCTCCTAAAAAAACTATGAAAGCAGCCCAAGGAGAGCCTCTCTAGGCATTGATCCAATCCAACAGTAGATTTATGACTACATAGAGTCATTGGAGAAAAAGAGTACATCAGTGGACCCAGGGACTTCATCTAATCCTGAGCGACCTACCACATCACAAGAGATTTTAACTAGCTCACTTAAACAGGAAATCTATGAGCTAGAAGTCCTAAATAGGCACATCTACAGAGAAAATGAAGCCTTAAAAGAACAAGTTGGATAAGATTATCCATGATAACACTATGCTTCACTTGGGTTTATGGCACAAGAAGAACAGAAAACTAAAAAGAGAGAATAAGAAGCTAAACAGGGCACTCATTGACCTCAAGTACAAATTTCTCATGAGGAAGCCTAGGATGGCAATTGGTGCAAAGAAAAGCAAGAAGAGGTTGGATGTTTGGGCTAAAGTCTCAGAAAAAATGCATTAGAAGGAGGGAATTCACAATTTTGATTGCATGGGGACATGCAATAGTCTTGCAGTGGAGGTATGTTGAGTTCCAAAACTGCCTTTCCCTTAGCTACTTTTCTCATCCTTCCTTCTCTGTTTTTCCATGAAAAATGCATCCTTATTATCAAAAACCATTATACATTAAGGAGTATATTTTATTGATTTACATGTTATATTGTTATGTTTTCTATTTGAATAAGTTTTTGTCTTTTAGCTACGGAACGCAACCACATTCTGCATCTAATTGATTGTTCTGCAACTACTTCCATGCTTTTGTAGGTTCCAGGTGTCAAAAGAGGAAAAGGACTACATGGGTAGCTTGGAAAACAGCAGGGCATGGATCGTATCCTATTCATCTAGCCTAGATCGATGAAGAAGACTCCGGTCAAAGGGAAGCCAAACATAGAAACCTATGGCAAACAGGACTCTGTTTTGCACATGTTTCTCAGTGACAGGGATCTAAAGCAGTTTCCTGAGGCCACAAACTTCATCTGCCACCTACACAAATGGAATCCAACAACCATTACCATAAGATTTATGTTTTCAAGCAACCAAGGAAAAGAATTCTGCATACTTGCCTGCCTACATGTTTTGTTGTAGCTTATTTCTCTCTTTAAAATAGTTGTATATTTCTCTATAAGTACATGTGTGAAGAACGCATAACAAGTTAAGTTTTTTCTTATGTATTAAGTTCAGATTTTCACTCTGTAGTTTGAAGAACTCATTCTTTGTTTTAATATAAAGACTATGTTTCATGGATACCTGAAGCGTTGTTGGAGTGTTGATTAAGTGCTTATAATCTGAGACCTTTGCAGAGGGCCCCCGCGTTGGTCAAGGTTACATTTTATTTTTGTTTTGTCTTTCATAGTTAAATGTAAATTCATTGTGTTTTTTTTCCATGATGTTTATAACCTTTTTCTAAATCTGTTCATAATGCAGCTTGTGTCATCTTCTTATTAGCACAGAATAGCTCTTTTGTTTCACTACTTTCTAGTTTCTTATCAATAGCTTGAATTTGATGTTAGTAGCATAGAGTAATTTGGATTTACTGATCATTAGTCTAGTTTCTTTCATTTGTTGCTCATTAGTTTTTTTTTCAAATGCCCTTTTGTTGTTAGTTTAGTAACTCATGTTGTAAGTGAATGTTTCCGAAAGCCCTTTCAGTTGATGGTTCATCCTAAAACTAAGTGGTGAAATATTTCATTTATGAATGAGTCTTTCTCTACATTTTTATGTTTACTTTTTCTTAGAACAACGAAGTATGGAGTCCCTCAAAATGCTATCACAAGGAGGTCTCCCAAAATTGTGTAGTAGAGTGACAAAGCACTTCATTTAGTTGTTATAATAGATTAGTTGCAATTTCACTTTTAGTCTTAGTTTTTCATTTAATTTTGTTGCAATTTAATTTTTTAGTTTTAGAACAATGAAGTATTGAATCCCTCAAAATGCTATCACAAGGAGTTTGTTCTCCCAAAATTGTGTAGCATAGTGACAAAACACTTCATTTAGTTTTTATGATAGATTAGTTGAAATTTCATTTTCAATCATAGTTTTTCATTTAGTTGCAATTCTATTTTCAGTTGTTCATTAAGTTTTGATTCTGCAATAAATTAGACAATAGTTGTAATCTTATTTTCAATATTTCATTTTTGGTTCATCATAGATAGCTGCAATCTCATTTTCAGTTTTAATATCTCATTTAAGCTTTGGTTTTGTAATTGATTAGATAGTAGTTGAAATTTCACTCTTAAGTACTTTTAATTCATGTTTTGGAAACAACCATAATAGCAAGAAGAGAAACTTTGTTTTCATTTTCTTGGTTAAAACTTTACTTCCAAATCTAGCTTAAAGCACTTTTAGCTCTCATTTCATTTTCTCTAGATTCTTAACAGTGGTAGATTTAAGATTTTGTTAGGAATTAAAAGATCAAAACCCAAAACAGCTTAAAACTCAAAAACATTGTAGTAAGGGCCATCTAACACATATAGTGCACTACACTTCATCAGTTTACGATACTCGGATTGATAATTTATTTAGAGCAATTTAGGACACTAAATTGACCAAACAGGACTACTTGATGCACAACTATTTGCAGTGTGTGTCGCGGATGGTCACTTTGAAGACGTCATACACTTACTAACAATAGGAACTACCTCGGAAGGTTACACCGTCCAATAGAAGAAGGAGTTAGTGGTACGCGCAATAGACTTCTCTGTCATTGTTGGACATCTATACAAAATGGGGTTTAATGAAGTATTATGAGGATATGTACCAAAGTTTGAAACAAGCAGTATCCTTCTGGAAGCTCATGGGGGTGCTGCAGGAGGGCATTATGCAAGAAGGGCAACCACGCAAAATATTCTACACTCAGGGTTGTGGTGGCCAACCCTCCATAAGTATTCAAAAGCTTACTGCAAGGCATGTGATGTGTGTCAAAGGACTGGTAGGCCATCATGAAGGGACGAGCTGCCTCTGAATCCATAGATGATGTTGCGACCTTTCGAGGAATGGGCGATAGAATTTTTGGGACCCATTCAGCCCCAAGGGAAGAAGATGGGAGCGTGGTACATTATCACCGCGACTAAGTACTTGACTCAATGGGCAGAGGCACAACCTGTGAAGGAATTCACAAGCATGACTTCTGGAAAGTTTCTCTTTGAGTATGTACTGATGCGATTTGGGTGTCCAAAGATTTTGATGAGTGATTATGATACACACTTTCTAAATGAGACGATCAACGCGCTGAAGGAGGAATTTCAAGTATATCACCAGAAAAGCACGCCTTATCACCCACATGCTAATGGGACGGTGGAAGCATTCAATAAGGTGTTGGAGAACATGCTGACTAAGGTTTGCAATTCTTAGCGATGTGATTGTGACTTGTGCATACCCGTAGTACTATGGGCCTATCAGACGACATGCAAAAAGTTGACTGGACAGATGCCCTTTAGGCTTGTATATGGTGTTAAAGCAGTGATGCCCATGGAATACATTGTGCCTAGTTTATGCATAGCGGCACTCATAGGTATGATGGATCACGAAGCCCTGGAAGAGAGGCTCGTGTAGCTGGTTGAGCTTGAGCAAGAGATATTTCTAGCTGGATTTCACCAACAGGTCCAAAAGCAGTGCAAAAAAGCATTGCATGATCAACACATTAAGTTGCATGCTGTTATGAAACCAGCTCAAGAAAAGATAGAAAATATAGATCAACGCCTTAGAATTCAGCCTCTTCGAGGGGGCAACCTCCTTTACATTACATAAATGAACAATTCTTGGATGATACAAATGAAAGACCTCCTTTCTATATATAGGAGTCTAAGGGGTCATAACATAATTAGAGCCTATATAACAATAATAATGTAAGGGCACAATAATAACAATAGTGGGCTTCTATGGGGCACAATAGTAACAATATGGGCACACTAGGGGCACAACAATATTAATAAGGGGTACAACTACAATAGTAATGGGGTAATCACTAGTATTATGGGGACCCAGGATGCCCCTCTCCTTCAAAAAAAGTGTTCTCCTCAATGCTTGAGTAGTTGTGGATGCTTCTGTATAACATTCTCATCCTCCCATGTGGAATCTTCAGCAGATAAGTTCTTCCACTTGATAAGATACTCTAAAATTGATCGATTTCGTAGCTGTCAAGTTCTTGTTTCTGTGATTGCTTCTGGTTCCAATATAATTTTTCCTTCCTCGTCAAGTTCTGGCAATATTGTTTGAACTGGTAGCTTATCGCATATAACCTTCTTTAAACATGAAAGATGGAAAATTGGGTGCAATCGAGAAGCTGCAGGAAGCTCTAATGTGTATGCCACAGTACCAATCTTTTGCAATTCCTTGTATGGACCATAATACTTTGGTGATAATTTACTATCCTTCTTAGCTTGCTTGAGGGACATTTGCTTATATGGTTGTAGCCTTAAGAATACCCAACCACCTACATGAAAACCTTTTTCACTGCAATGTTGATATGCCTGTTGTTTCATTCTATTCTGTGCCAACACGAGGTTATCCTTTATGAGTTGGAGGACTTGCTGTTGATGTTCGATGTGACGTTCCACTGCTTGAACCTTAGAATTTTCTCTTAAATATGATGTGATGGATGGTGGCTATACCCATAAAGTGCCATAAATGGGGTCATTTTTGTTGTTGTATGGAAGGAAGTGTTATACCACCATTCAGCCAGAGGCAACCATTTGACCCATTGTGTCTATCTATTAGATACAAAGCAACGAAGATATCCTTCCAAACATTTGTTTACTATCTCAGTTTGCCCATCAGATTGAGGATGATAAGATGAGCTATGAGCTAACTGAGTACCAAGACAAGAAAATAACTCTGTCCAAAAATTTCCAGTGAAAATGGGATCTCTGTCACTTACAATAATCTTTGGGTTTCCATGTAGCTTTTGAATTGTTTCCATAAATGCAGTAGAAACTGTACTGGCTTTAAATGGATGTGATAATGCACAAAAGTGTGCATACTTGGTAATTTTGTCAACTACCACCATGATGACACTCTTTCCCTCAGACTTGGGTAAACCTGTGATAAAATCCATTGAAACCTCCTCCCAACGTTGGCTTGGAATGGATAAAGGTTGTAATAGACCCGGGGTCTTAATTGTTTCAACTTTATTTCGTTGGCAAACCAAACATTCTGCCACAAACTTTTGAATATCTGATTTAAGGCCATCCCAAAAAAATTCCTTCTTAACCCTGTGGTAAGTCTTTAAAAATCGTGAGTGCCCTCCTAAGGGAGAAGTGTGCAATTCCATAAGAATCTTTTGTTTGAGTTGGGAATTCTTACAGGTATAAGTGATCTTTGTACCATAACAAATCATTTTGCCAGCTAAATGTATCAGACGTACTCGAATCTTGTTGTAATTTTCGAATAAGTGCCCACACTTCTTCATCATTCTTCCATTCCTCCCTTGCTTCGTTTATCCAATCTGGTTGGATAATAGGAATGGTGCACAACAATGCTTCCACGTCCTCATCCATTCTTGAGAGTGCATCTGCCACCACATTTTGCTTCCCTTTTTTGTAGATGATTTTCAAAGTCATAACCCAACATCTTTGTGATCCACTTTTGTTGCTCTTCAGAGGATAATCTTTGTTCTAAAAATTATTTAAGGCTATCATGATCCGTTTTTACCTTGAAGTGTCTTCCCATTAGGTAGGGTCGCCATTTCTTAAGTGCATGGAGTATTGCCAACATTTCCTTCTCATAAATAGCTTTGTGTAAAAACTTTCCCTTGATTGGATGACTTTCAAAAGCAATGGGTCTTTCATCTTGCATTAAAACAACACCAATTCCATTTCCTGAAGCATCACATTCCACAATAAAGGTTTTTGTGAAGTCCGGTGTAGCTAAGATCGGTGATTGGCACATTGCTCTTTAAGATGTTCAAAGGCCTTTGTTGCTTCTGGAGTCCATGAAAATGCATCTTTCTTCAATAATGTTGTTAGAGGTGCTGCTATTCTCCCATAATTCTTAACAAACTTGCGATAATACCCTGTCAACCCGAGAAATCCTCGCAGATGCTTTTTGGATGTGGGGATTTTCCATTCCTTAATGGCTTTAATTTTGCTAGGGTCTACCTTAACTCCTTCATGAGATACAATATGACCCAGATATTCCACCTCTTGTACTCCAAAGAAACATTTGGATCTTTTTGCATATAATTGTTTTTTCCTCCAATAGTTGTAGCACCCTGTCAACATGTTCAACATGATCCTTCCAAGACTTGTTGTAGATTAGTATATCATCAAAGAATACTAACACAAATTTTCTAAGGAATGGTTTGAAAATTGAATTCATCAAACCTTGAAATGTTGAGGGTGATTGGTAAGGCCAAAAGGCATGACCAAAAATTCATAATGACCCTCATGAGTTCTAAATGTTTTTTCAGAATGTCTTCAATCTTCATTCTGATTTGATGATATCCTGAACGAAGATCCAACTTGGTGAAGTAAATTGATCCATGCAATTCATCGAGTAATTCATCAATGACAGGAATGGGGAACTTATCCTTAATAGTGAGCTTGTTGAGCTCCCTATAATCTGGACACATGCGCCATGATCCATCCTTCTTGTGCACCAATACTACTGGAGCAGAGAAAGAACTTTGACTCGGTTGAATTATACCAGCCTCTAGCATTTCTGCAACCATACGTTCAATTTCACTCTTTGGGCATAGGATATCTGTATGGCCTGATGTTTGGAAGAACACTTCCTGGAATCAGATGAATAGCATGATCATGATCACGAATAGGTGGGAGACATTTGGGAGTCTCAAATACCTTGGAATGATTGTTCAAGACTATTTGGATATCTAGAGAAATAGATGATTCCATTGTGGAAACATCTAGCGAACATAATTATGCAATTACACCTTTTTGTTCCTTTTTTAGAAGCTTTGTCATACCATTAGAGCTGATTATCTTTCCCGGTTTCCCTGCAATACCTCTTACTACAACTTCCTTGCCTTCCATAGAAAATTTCATGAAACGTTCTTGAAAATTAAAAGCTATTGTACCCAAGGGTTGTAGCCATTGGACTCCTAATACAACATGAGCACCTCCCATTGGAATGGAGAGCATTGGGCTACTCAATACATATTCTCCCATGGATAGCTTGATATTATGGCACTTTCCAGAGCAATTTATTGTTCCTCCATTTGCAACCATCACTTGACACTCTGGTGCTGGATATAAGAAGCAATTCAATTCTTCTGCTACCTTACAATGAATAAAATTGTGAGTACTTCCTGAATCAATCAACACTATTACCTTTTTCTTCTTGATTTGTCCTTCTATATTGATGGTTTGAGGAGTGCTAATTCCCACAAATGCATTACAATATATGGTCATATTCATTTTTTCTTCATCTAGGCTTTGTTCCTGGAGTATATCCTCTTCTTTTGACATTTCTTGCTCCTTTTCTTCTTCCTCTTCACAATCTATGTAGAATAATTTCTTCTCAGCACACTTATGATCTTTAGTGTATTTACTATCACAAATGTAACAAAGCCCTTTTGCTCTTTTTTCTTCCAATTGTTGTGGTGTCAACCTTATAGGTTGTGGAAGACTAGCAGCAACACCACTTCTGTCTTTATAGATGTGAGTGGTATGCTTCCTGGTTGCCATAATTTTGCTTTCCATTTTTCTTGCTAACCTGAATGACTTCTCTAATGAATCAAGTTCCAAAATGCGAACATCATGTTGGATATTATCCTTTAAAGACCCTATGAACACATCAATCCTATGCTCCTCTGGAATATCTTTTACCCTTATGTTTTTGGAACTCCTCAATGTGCTCCATTATTGAGCCCTTTTGTTTAAGACTTATCAATTGGCTAAAAAAAGTGTTGCTTTTTGTATCCTCATAATGTGCTATCAATTCTTCCATAAAAATTGCCCAAGTGATAAAATTTTTACAAGAGCAAAGCCATTGATACCATACAAACTGATTTGGTTCCAAATATAAAGTTGCCATACATACATTTTGTGTGTTTTGCACATTATTGAGATCGAAAAATTGCTCCATCTGTAATATCCATGTTGTGGGATCCTTGCCATCAAAATTCCTGATATCGATTTTTGGAATATGATGGGTCTTCGATCCCACATTAGAGTCTATGGAATCATGATTAACATTTCTTTTGTTCTCATCATGAGTTTCCTTTACTACCCTTTCACCCTTAGTGACCATTTCTTGTAGCAACTTATTCATTTTATCTTCAATT